>CAUYSK010092641.1:0-68652 GCA_963575035.1 Avahi laniger | reverse complement strand
TTTCTCTGATGTTTTGGGAGCTATAGTTATAATTCTATTCTTTTGGTGGTTATCTTTACATTTTTTTATTTTTCTCATTTTCATGTTTTTAAATTATTTTGGGTACATGACAGTTGTATATATTCATAAGGTACATGTGATATTTTGATACAGGCACATAATATATCTTAATCAAATCAGGGTAATTAGAGTTTCCATCACCTCATGCAGTTACCATTTCTTTGTGTTAGGAACATTCCAATCTCACTCTTCTAGTTATTTTAAAGTATACCATAACTTGTTGTTGACTATAGTCACTTTGTTGTGCTGTCGAACATTGTTTATCTAATTATATTTTTGCACCCATTAACCATCCCCACTTTATCCCCTCTTCCCCACCACCCTTCCCAGCCTCTGGTAACCATCATTCTACTCTCTGGTCTCCATGAGATCAATTATTTTAATATTTAGCTCCCACATATGAGTGAGAACATGTGAGATTTGTATTTCTGTCTTGGCTTATTTCACTTAACATGGTGTTTTCCACTTCCATCCATGTTATTACAAATGACAGGATTTCATTCTTTGTGACTAAATACTATTCCACTGTGTATATGTACCATGATTTCTTTCTCCATTCATACATTGTTGAACACTTAGGTCACTTCCAAATCTTGGCTATCGTGAATAGTGCTGCGATAAACATGGGAGTGCACGTATCTTTTTGATACATTGATTTCCTTTCTTTTGGATATATATCTAGCAGTGGGATTGCCAGGTCATATAATAGTTCTATTTTCAGTTTTTTGAGGAACTTCCATACTGTTCTCCACAGTGGTTGCACCTAATTTACATTTCCACCAACAGTGTATGAGGGTTCTCCTTTCTCCACATCCTAGCTAGCATTTATTATTGCCTGTCTTTTTGATACAAGCCATTTTAACTGATGATATCCCATTGTATTTTTTTTTTTTAGACAGAGTCTCGCTTTGTTACCCAGGCTAGAGTGAGTGCCATGGCGTCAGCCTAGCTCATAGCAACCTCACACTCCTGGGCTCAAGCGATCCTACTGCCTCAGCCTCCCGAGTAGCTGGGACTACAGGCATGCGCCACCATGCCCGGCTAATTTTTTCTCTATATATATTTTTTTAGTTGTCCAGATAATTTCTTTTCTATTTTTTGGTAGAGACGGGGTCTCACTCTTGCTCAGGCTGATCTAGAACTCCTGATCTTGAGTGATCCACCCGCCTCGGCCTCCCAGAGTGCTAGGATTACAGGTGTGAGCCACCGCGCCCGGCCCTCATTGTATTTTTGATTTGCATTTCTCCAGACCCCCAACAACATGTTTCAGATTCCAGTTACATCGGTGTTTTAACTATGAATAAATGCTAGAGTACAAACCTTGCAACTGGCTCTCTGGTCCACCAGTCACCATGTAAATAATAAATGTGCAGCATCATCAGTAACCAATCACTTTTTTAAAAAGTCTCTGTGCTCGGTCTCTGCCTGTCTGTCATTGGGCATAAGTACAGACAGCAACACACGTAGTTGTGTTGCCTCCTGTTTCTGCGTGACAAACCCACGTGACATATCACAAAAATAGATCATCGAAAGAAGGAATGAGCCAACAACGATGGAAGTGCGACGAAGGAATGGAAAGTGATACTGCTGTGAGTGAACTGTGAATCAAAGGTAGGCAGAGGAGAAATACTGTGGGAATGCTGGGGCTGCTCGCTTGGAGAGATTCTAGACTCGTCGGTGAATGCCAGCTTACCGACATCAGAGAGGACGGTGCTTTTGACGAAAAGGGTGAAGATGTTCAGAGGAAGTGAGGCCAGCAAGAAAACTTCACGTTAGAGAAAGGAACCCTGGGGATAGTGCATGACACAGAAAGCACTGAGGATAAAATGTTGGCAGCTGATCCCAACTTGGGAGTGTGACAGTTCACAAAGACAGAGAAAAGATGCTCACTCCATGTCATTTACATGACAAGAAGAAGGTGGCAAGCACTGTTCAAACTACTCTTGATAAGGTTTTTAGGAAGAAATAAAATATTTTAATCCTCAGTGTTTCTAATGCTTTTGATTACCGTGTACTAAATAAATACTGATTTTACATTTTTTCATTTCCCTATACATTTGTAACTAACAATAAGAAAGTTCTCAGTATTTTGACAAAAATCTTTAAAGGTCACAGAACAATCATAATTTTGCCATTGTTTGTTAAGATGGCTTTGCATGATCATTTTTATGGTCTGGGTCTACCATGCAAAGTGAGGATTGCTGGTCATTGTGGCCTGTATCTGGAGAGAAGCCAAGGTGGCCGAGCTCTGCTGTAGAAAGATGTTTCTTCATTGTTCCCGGCTTCAGCCTTGATTATTTCTTCATCTTCTGCTCTTTGCTGTGTTTACATCAGTACAGTGAGATTGATGTGACAAAACTACTTCCTTCTGCTTATTCCCCTGTGCCAGGGTTCCTGCCCGTGCTCTGTCTGTGGTCACCCGTATTAGTGCGTCTATTGTAATTAATCTGCTTCCCTGACTCTCTCCCTGGCTGGAGTCTTAGGGGCAGAGACTGGCCTATGGCTGTCTCTGTCATCTTTTTATTCTCAGTTCTTAACATCTTACATGTTAAGTCACCAATAAATATTCTTTGAATGAATGTGGAGCATATTATTTAGAGCAAGCACAGGGATCAGTTTGCTTTTATTCTTAACAAATCAAGTTCTGTTATAGGCCTTTAATGAAGATTTTTTTTCAGAAATATGTTTTGCAAAATCTTTTGTATGAGTCAAAAAATGGTTGTGGAAGAAAGGATATTAAATGCTTTATCAATATCTTGAGATTATTATAGGTTTTTCTTATTAGATCTATTGCTGGGAGGTAATCTTCTATTAATAGTAAATCCCTCTTACGTTTCTCAGAAAACCCCACAAGTAGTTTCTCTTTTACCCCTCAAATATTTACTGAGCAGCTAGTAAGTGCCAGCCCGGTGATGGGCACGGGCAGTACAGCCGGGAATGGGGCGGGCGAGTCCTTGCTCTCCTGAAGCTTAATTCTCTGGTGAGGAAGACAGACCATAAATAAATAAAGAAGCTCAGTGGTGGCGAGGCTGTCTCTGGCTTTCGAGCTGGCAGAGAATCTGGGCTCTTGAGCCCAACCGGTGATGAGGGGAAAGTTGCATAAAATATTGCCACCTTCTTTCCTGCGGGTGGGGCCGCTTCCCAGTGAGGCAGATAGAGGCGAATTTTCCTCAGGGTAGCTCCATCAGCTTCGTGTTTCATGATCGTTCTTTCTAGATTCTGGCAAGGATTGGGTGTTGGAATTTGTTTTTGAGGTTGTTTTGAGTTCCCTTACTTTCCTATGTCTCTACAGGTATTTTAGTGCTAAGTTCAAAGAGGTGGCCTCCTTCAAGGCAAATGCCACTTGCACTGGAACCAAATACATGTACTGTATATGTGAACTATAATCTAACCTGTGTTAATTATCCTGTTAATAATTTTATTGCTTATCTTACTTGAAAACAAAGCTGATTAGGAAATTAAAAATACTTGTAGTAAATAACAGCTACTACCAGAGTGACCGAGCACCTATCCTGTGCTCATTCAGTTCTCACAATTAGCTTATGTGGTACTCTCTTATCCCATCTCATGGCAAAGAAATTACAGGCCAAAGACATAAAAAAAAAAAAAAACTTGTTCAAAGACCAAGTAACTAACCGGAGGGGCTGGGATTTGAACCCAGGTGGCTTCCCTCCATTTGTGACCAGTTACCATAGGCCTGTCTGAATACAGTCTCTGAGGAGGAGGATTTCTGTCAAGATGCTCTTTTCGTTGTGTTTCAGGTTTTGCTGATCTTTGCAAAGGAAGATAGTCAGAGTGATGGCTTCTGGTGGGCCTGTGACAGAGCTGGTTATAGATGCAATATCGCTCGGACTCCGGAATCAGCCCTTGAATGCTTTCTTGATAAGCATCATGAAATTATTGTCATCGATCACAGACAGACTCGGACCTTTGATGCAGAAGCAGTGTGCAGGTACCTTCCCTAATTTAATATGCTTCATAAATGTTTACTTAACAGCTTAAAATGAACTTCATTTATAGATGTCTTTAGTTCTATCTGAAATACTTCTAAAACATGTGTTAATGTTCCTAAGTAGTCTATACAGATTTCTATGGTGAAAGCTATAGCTCCTTCCTATGGATTTATCTCTCCTCTCCCATTTTTCCACATTTGAGTTGCACTAAATTTAGAGGTGTGAGCTAGGCTCCCCTGGAAACTTCAGGGTATTCCCCCCACCCTGTGCATTGCTCATAAAACACATTAAAATTCACACAGTTCTCATTACACAGATATGGTTTGGATTTAAACCAGCTATTTTAATCTTCATTATTCTATCCCAAAATGAACATCAGAAATGTGTGAAATATAAATTTTCTTCTGCCTGACACAGATGGGTGGATCCCACAGGAGGCTTCCCAGTCGTGGAGCGAAGGCAGCCACTTTGCAGCAACAGCAAACCTTCCAGGGACCCAAACCCCTGGCTTGTTTACAGAAATGCTTGCGCTCTGGGGAGGAAGCACAGGCCTGCTCATAAATAAATGCACAGTCATGAGAGTTAGCTCTGGATGAACTGATTCATTTAGCAGAAGTGGAATGCTTTGAAGCTAGACAGGAAGAGGTCACTAATTAAATGCTAGACCAGGACAGAGTCCAATTGCATGTGGAGCTGGAATTTTCTTGAATATTAGTAAGTGAAATGGAAGGTGGGGAAATGGTTTCTGAGAACCTTTGGTACCCTGACAGGAAATTAATGGATTAAGAGAAGTTTCTTATCACAGGGATCACTCTGCTAGTCTTTAATGATTTTCAGTTTCCCAAAGAAGAATTTTTCTGAATTACCTGTTTTTAAAATGTTTTATAGTGGTCTCAAATAACCTCATCTTTCTGAATAAAAATGTTTTCCTATTTAATAATATATATATAAATATACATATAAAGTATTTGGATGCTATTTTTAGTATGAAGAAATATTTTTTAAATGATTTTCAGGGTAGAATCGGATCCTGTATAACTAAGTATGTCTGATTTTTCTTGGCTTTCACTTACTTTTTCTTACATGGGTTTGTAGTATAAATCCCACAGTCCTTTTTCATACGTGGAATGAGTTAAGACAAGCTTTACTCATACAGAAAAAAATTAATAAAAAGAAATCTTTTAGTTCAGGCAAAAGCCCTATTTAGCAGATAAGCTTTACATTCTTCTTTGAACATAAATAGATAGAATTTTGTTTTCTAACAAACGTACTTCTCTCTTAGCTGCACCGAAAAATAAAGGGATGGCTGCAGTTCAGAAGGCAGGCGTGTGTTTACTGACCACTGCGGGTCGTGTTGAGGGTGACCAGGTTCTGAGTGCTTGACTGCCAGCACGCGTTCCCTAGGGAGAGGGGCGGGGGACACATTCCTGGCAGATGTGCATTCTTTATTGTCATCTGTGGCCCTAGATCCCTGGCCTTTGACCTAGGAGTAGACTTAAGCCTAACGTGTGTCCGCGGACCCCAGTCCACCTACCCCCAGGTCCCCGTGAGTCCCCTCCTTTGGAGGGATGAGAGGGAAGAGGCATGCGGCAGGAAGCAACCCAAACAACGGAGGCCAATCCTGAAGGAAACCAAGGGGCAGCATGTCGTGGCCCAGTATGCTCATGACATGCCTGAAACTCCAGAGTCTCCCCTTAGAACGCGGCCCAGCAGTCTGTCCTGCTGCCTCACTGAGGTGGGAGCGGCTGAGGGAAGGTGAGAAGTGCTTAATAGTGTGTCCCTAGAGACCAGAGCATGCCTCTGAAACATGATGTCTCTTCTTCATTAGGTGCTAACTGGTCTTTCTGCTGAATATCAGGAGGCTACTAAGTGTAAAATATTAATAAGAGTAGCTTCACCTTAGCAGGACCTGCCCTTGTGCAGTGCTAGATGGGAGTAGCCCGTGCCAGCATGAGAGGGGTGTTGACTTACCCCCCATCCCCTGCCCCTGCACCATGAATTGCAGCATCCTCTCCAAAGGAGCTCCTTCACGTGTCATTTATTCACAAGGGGAGACCTCACTTCCTGGGAAAATATGGCCGCCGATCACTGTGAGACTTCCACCCACACAGAGTGAGGTCTCAAGGAATAGGACATGGAGAAAGTACATGTTGAGAAAAGTCAGGAAATTTTGGAGTTGAAAAGGATGAACCAGCATGAGCCGGGGCTGTCCCTGGGGGAGCAATAGTGCAAACAGGTTAAAATGGAGAGGAGCAGAAATGTCCATAGCTAGAGAGAAAAACAAACACAGGTTGTTTCACAGATTTCTCAGGAGTGATTCTGTTCCTGGATATGGTGGTTCCCTTCCGCGGGAGCTCCAAATACACAGAGGCCGGACCTAGGGAGCAGATCAAAACAAGCATGTGCGTTTGCACCCCGCTGCAAGTGTATGGCCCTTTATTGCACTTGTTCAATTGACAACCCCCTGACCAGGTTAGTCCAGAATCAGCTGCAGCACAGCCCCTCTTCTGAGAAGATTCACAGCCCTCAACACTCTATATCCTAATGTGTTCTCATCCTGTTTAATTCCTAGGGAATAAATTTACAATATACAGGCGGCTCTAGTACAACAAATGTTATTAGCCAGTGATAGTCACCATATTGCAACATTTCTCATCCGCAGCTGATGATCGAGTTGTTTAAAGTATTCAAGCACAAACAACTAGGAATGAAGAATTTGGGTGGCTCTTTGTACTATCTTTAATAGGCTTCAACCTGCATTTGTACATCCAGCTGCCAGCAAATGTTTTAATTTTTATTGTAAGGTCAACTTTCTGAACTACCTACTATTTTAAAAGGAAAAAGCTCCAACCTGATTAGCTCCCCCAGGTACAAACTGATAAAAAGAGGCTTGTAGAACTGCCAATTTTTTTTGCAGAGTGGAATTTCAATTTAAAAAAAAAACCATGGAATTTAAGTGGAATTTGCCAATTTTTGAAGTGGAAAATTGGCAGGTCTAGCCTGTTGGATAATTGCCTAGAAGTTCAAAAACTTTTTTTTTAAAAAAATGAAGAGATTGTCCTAATCCACAAGGGCATCTTTCTTTGTTGTCTTCCACGTGTCTTGAGACCTTTTCTTTAGAGAAAGATTTGATTTTGTGCCATTTTCAATGTGAAGAAGTTTCACATTCATTTTATGTTAACAAAGCCCAGACCACCTTCTTTGACCTGGAGTCTTCTCATTGCAGGTCAATCCGGGCCACAAATCCCTCCGAGCACACGGTGATCCTCGCGGTGGTTTCACAAGCGTAAGCTCACCTCCCATCCCCAGCTGGGAGCTCACTCTGAAACGTTTGCCTGCTGTAATCCAGTTTTTGAGCTAGCAAAGCAATGGGCGCGTCTTGAACATCAACTTTAGATCTTGTTTTGGGGGTTCTATTTCACAAGTTTCTGGAAATATTTAGGTTTTTCTCTCTGTCATCTATAATTGCTGTTAGCACATACTCACACATCTCAGGAAAAAACGTTTGCTCATCATCTGCCAGAAATGAATGGAAAATTTGAGGAGGAAGAGGTCTGGAGAGAATATTGTTCCACTTTATCTTTTTTCTTTGAAGCATAGAGATGGGCTATGCTTGTTTTTCATTTAAGAAAAAACAAATTTTATTCATGTCCAAGCATGAGAACAAGGAGGTACTAAATCCACTGCAGGGAAAGGTTTGTGAAGTTGCCGCTGGGACGATCACGTGGCCAGAAGCAGGACAGCAGTGGGTTTATGCCAGTGTCGGAAGGTGAGGAAAAGGGACTGAGCCGTGTAGGTGAGACTGGGGGGCGAGAAACGGCTCTGCCGGCTTTGTCGTCTGGAACGGCCAGCACTTACAATGAAGGAGCCCGCAGGAAGAAAAGTTGTTTGTACAAGCCGCAGTGGTGGGAATCTTGACAAGCAACAGAATTTGTTGTGGTCACTTAATGGCTGTCATTAGCTTCAGAGAGAATAAGACCTTAATTAGGGCCCGGGACCTGTGGGACTCGGCCTCACTGTGGCATTTGGCACAGATTCTGTGACCACGAATTCAGACAAGAAAGCGTAGGGCTCCCCCTAGGCAAACCTGGCCGGGGGAGACTGAAACACTTCAGTCCAAAGCAGAACGGGTACTGCAGGAGATCATGGCTTCCAAATCTTGCCCTTACCAAAGACTCCTACTTAATGGGCTAGTGCTGGAGTCTCTTCTTAGGAGCTGTGTCTCTTCACTGTGACACCCACCATGGGCTGTGGTCCAAAAAAAGTGAAGAAATTGTCCTCATTGTTTCCTTACACCTTGCCATCCTGGTAGGTGATTAGAGCCGAGGGGAATGAGAGAGGGGAACTGAGATGTGAAATCGGCCTCCTTCCACCCTCTTTCTCACGGTTATGTTCTGCACTCGGAGATCTGGACGGGGTCTTGCAGTCTTGAACAAGGATACCAGAAATGTGCCAGGCCACACGGCAATTTTCGCAAGCCTGGCTTATTCCCTGGGCCCAAGAAAAAACACTTTTTGTTCCTATTCATATAGCAACAATGTTTACTAGTCCTTGACAAATAATGCTTTACTATGACTTTTTTGTTATGATTTTCACCTGTTTTTTGTTTTTCATTATAAAATATTTCATACAGAGAGAGCAATAATAAAATGAGCGCCTATGTCTGTGTCACCCAGCTTAAGAAATAGAACATTATTAGTGCCTTTGGAACTCTCCCCCGCCACCCCGCCCCCCCCCCCACTTATCATAAAGAGAAGGTAGAACCTTGCATTCCTAAGGGAAAGAAGGAGTAGGTCGGTAGGGCAGGAATCAGCTAATGGTAATGCCCCAGCTAAGCTCAGGGTTTCTCTTCCTGTTTCTATCTGCATTATCACCCAATCCCTTCTATTCCGTTTTTCCTCCCTGCTTTTCAGGGTGTGTACCCGCTGTTACTTGCTGGCTGTCTCAGGACACCGTTTCCCTCTCAACAGTGACAGTGTCTTCATGACAAGCCGACACCCACCCCTACCTTGTACGCAGACTGGAGTCCTGACACCCAACTGAGGGCTCACTATAGGAAACTCTCTTGGGAAATGAATGACAATTACCCATTTTTGTTTTCTCTTCTTCCCTCCTAACTCTGCGTTCCTACTGTCACTTTCCATTTGCCTGGGGATCCCGTACCCTGAAATGCTGCTGTCTTCCTCACACTGAGAGTTGCACCCGGCGAGTTCTTGGGTGGGAGTTATGCTTCCAGAAGATTTTGGGACAGCACAGGGGCCGGTGGTCTCAGGATTAGCAGTGTACCTCATGCATCCCTTTATGGGACTGCTCCCATACATTTGCCCTAACCCCAAAGGGCAGCCCAGAGTTGGAGAGGGCCACTCATGTACCAGGGGTGACACTTCCAGGCACACTGCCAGAGTGTTTTCCATTTTTGTTCTTTTTGCATCTGGCAGGCAGAGGTGGGGTGTGTCCCTGAAGGCAGGCGTGCCCCGGGGGCACGTGCTGGTCAGGAAGCCCCTCTTAGAGCTAACGCTGCATGGCCTCATTGCTCTCTCTCCGTGTTTCAGTGTGAGGAGTCCTGGTTTGTATCTGCTGAGTGACCACATTTTCTGCTTTGCTGCAGATCGGATGACCACGAAGAGGCCTCAGTCCTTCCTCTCCTCCACGCAGGCTTCAACAGGGTACGTACAAGACCAGCCGGCCCCTCTCTCAGGTGCAGGCGCCTGAGCCCTGACTCTCCCACAACAGCTGAGCAAAACAGCCACAGAAAACTGTTGAGGGAATCAGCCCCAGGACTGCTAGGAAAAGGATGTAACTGTTCTCCTGGGAGAGTAATGAGCAACTGCTAGTCCAGCTTTTTGCCTTTTTCTCCATATATCTTAGCAACAGATATGTAATGACATGAAAATACATCTTATTAAATCAGACCAAAATTCTGTAGTCCCAGAGTAATCCAATTTAAATAAGTTCAGTCAATTAGACTTAATATGCGTGTGATTATATATAGATAAGTCCACCAAATTGGCACCCAGGACTCTGTTCCCCAGGGCTGGCCAGAGCTTATACCCTAGGGACAGGCCCGTGTGACAGTGGCATCCTGTGAACCCCTGGCTTAAACCATTAACATCAGCAAAGGAAAATTCTTTGAGTGACAACTACATGAAGAACACTGATAAGCAACTTGAAGATTAAGATTGATTACTCCAAAGAGACATACTAACAAACTAAATAACTAGGCTTACACAGGATCTCTAGGTCTTTTGACAGGAGCAATCTGACTGTCAGATAGGTGGTGTGATGTATTCCTTCAAAAATAGGATAGTGCCTTGCCTTGTGAATTGTGAATATTCCATTGAGTGCATTAAGTAATGGTGCTTTGCTACCCTGTGCTTAAAAAAAATATATTTCTCTTGGTTATGGAAGTAGAAACTACCTTTGTGACTCAGTCGTTCTGTGCTTTGGTATGCCTCAGTGTGGAAGGAGCAGTGCTGTAGGAAAGATTCCAGGTGGTGTCATGGTTCACAGTGTGTAACAGAAATGAATGTTTCTGGCTAGCAATATTCCTCACTCTCCTAACACCTTCCTCTCCTCTGTCTCTTCTCACAAATGCTGCCATTTAGTTCTGAAAGCTATTCTTACGTGCTGAGTCTTAATGACAATGCATAAGACAATGCTTCTGAGTTTTGGAATGGAGAGTTGCAAAAGGGAAGTTGGCACAGAAGCTGTGTGGCTGAGACTTATTTTCTTTACTCACTCATTTCCTAGGAAATGGCTCTAAAATATGCACAGTCTTCACAGATCTCGGTGCGATGTTGACCACCCGTCTTCCATCGCGCGGTGCTGTCCTTTTCAAATCTGAGTCAGGACCTCTTGAAGTGTGAGGATGTAGGTTTTCCTCATTACCTGGGGGATGATTGGAGAATGGCAATGACACACGATAGGTTTTAGCAATTAGGACCCATATGAGTGCTGTTGAGTTTTCTTTTGGAATTCTGCTTTGAGTTCAGTGATCTGCCTCCAGTTGATTTAGAGACTGGTGTCATTTGAAGTGATAGCATCTTGTCTGAAGGGCTTTGAGAGTGCACATTTGCTCACAGGAAAGCCTGGGAGAAACTGTTAACACTCTTTGGGTGCAAATGCTATTTAAGAGAATTTAACGAAAGTTCCACTGTTTCTTTTTTATGCATTTTGCAGCGTGTCCCTGCTGCTCTGGAAGATTTCATTTCTCTCTGTCCAGATATGTTATTGAGTTGTGCAGTCAGCCACAGTGAATAAAACCCTTTGTGGGGGCATGAGGAACAGTCCCTATCAAGGGACCACCTATTATTCTAATCGAGACCATTTACCAGTTAGGTCAGGGTGCCCCTATAGCCTGGGTTCTTTCCAGGGGAAGCCTGCTGAACCTACGACAGCTTTCCCTGAGTTACCGCGGCACCCCATCAGCTAAGGCTGATCTCCAGGTGGCTGTTCTCCTTTTTTGCACAAAATCTTGTCTTTGGCAACTCTCTACCCAAGCACCTTTCTAAATATGCCAGTTATTCTTGCCTTCCATGAGATTGTTTCCCATCTCCAAGTTGTTTTGATTGTATTAAATCATCTGCTGAAACTCAGCCCTGTGTTGCTAGCTAATTGGCCAGCCCTCCGGTCTATGGTCCCTGAGAGGGGATCCAGGAACAAATTGTGCCATCAGATATCCCACAACAACTCCCCTTGAAGCCTTTGGAGCTCCACATAAGTGGCCGACTGTATTGATGCTCAGTCCACGCGGAGCCTCTTAGAAACCAGCATCTGAGCAAAGGACAGTTGCAGCTGTTCTTCGATCAACTTTGTGTGCCTCCTTTTCTATTTGAAATGATGCTTATTTGATTCTACAAGTGTTTATGGATATCTGACCACATACAATGCCACGTTCCGGGCACGCCCGGGGCACAAGTGCAGGATGCGGTTCTCCCTGGAGAGGCGTCTTATGGAGTAGGAAGTGGGGAGCTACGATTTATTATTTGTCAGACCCAGTTCCCTATGATTTACTTAATCCTCATCTACATAGGAG
Organism: Avahi laniger; assembly: GCA_963575035.1. Classification (NCBI taxonomy): domain Eukaryota; kingdom Metazoa; phylum Chordata; class Mammalia; order Primates; family Indriidae; genus Avahi; species Avahi laniger. Next base: position 56,604 of record CAUYSK010092641.1, on the reverse strand, counting down.
GGATTCAGTGTTTTCTCCATTTTTGCAGAGGAGGAAACAAGCTCAAAACAACTGAATAGCTTGCCAGAGCTCACATTCATGATAAAGTCAAGAGATAAATGCATGTTGTCTAACTCCAAACCCCATATTGGGTCCACTAACAGAGTATTTCCCAAATGGTTTGACAGAACACTAGTGTTCCAAATGCTTGTGATAGGTGTTCCATGAGAAAGGGCTTCCGTGGTCAAATAAATCTGGGGAATCAGTGAAGACTTGGTTCCTCCTCCTCCCAGCCCTGAGCATCCACGGTGCACATGAGCAGCATTGCACATCAGCACATTGAATGCTCTGAGAAGTCCTGTAGGAAGGAAACCTGCTAACTCTGTTGGTCCCAACATTTTCAGAACTTATTTATCACAGAGTTGTTTTTTATGTTTTTTCAAAGGTAACAACTTTCAGAGCTCTTATTGGCTGATATATAGTTTTTACCCATCTAAAAGCTCAAGCTAACCGTGTTTATCTTTACTTTGTAAATCAAAGAGAAAGTATTTTCCTTCTGTGTATGTTTATGGCTTTCGCTCTTTCCTTAGCCCTTCTCAGCTTCCACAAAAAAGAACGGAAGCCCAGGGAAAGGCAGGGAGAGGCCATCCACTCCCCCGATGTGTGTGGGGGAGAGAGAGAGAGAGAGAGAGAGAGAGAGAGAATGAGAATGTGTGTGTGTGTGTGTGTGTGTGTGTGTTTGTAAGATAGGAGGGGGAAAGGGATTGATTCCTTCTCTAATTTGTTTGCAGGAAATCTAAAAAATGTATCTTCCAACAGGGCCAGGCATTCTCCTTCTGTACTTGTCTAGCTATCTGAGAGGCAAAAGAATATGATTGATAGTTTGGAATACTCTGAAATTTTGGTTATCTTTCTACTTAATCATTGGCTAGATATATGCTTAAAAAGATTTACCTGATGTATATATTTTTTATAAATTAAAATATAAGACATTTTTCCTTTCCTTAGTAGAATTATGCTGAAATGTATCCCCTTACTATTTTTTTACTTGCTATTTTTTTTTCTGATTTTATCATTTCTCAAGAATTGACATGTCCATGTAAAAGAAGTGCCTGATTTCTTTTATGTCCTACACTGAATAATATAGGATATATAAGAAATGTAAAACAAATTACTTTGGGATCGTTAGTGAAAAAAATCCTCCTTTCCTTCAAGTGCTGGACTAGAGCAGCTCACGCCCAGTATTAGTGGGTGCTTAGTGGTTCTTTGATGAATGACCATGTGTGTTGCATTTTCTTTGCCTTCATCACATGCTTATCTATCTGTTCATTCATCTGCTAAGTTTCTAAAATAAATACATGAAAGACTTTGGAAAATCGAGATAAAACTAAAACTAAGCATTTTAAAGTGAACAATTCAGTGACATTTAATGTATTCACAATGTTGTATAGCCACCATCTCTGTGTAGTTCTAAAACATTTTTATCATCCCCAAATGGAAACCGTGTTCCCTTAAGCAGTCTCCTCCTCCTCCTCCCCCAAGCCCTTGCAACCACCAGTCTGCATTCCGGCTCTGTGAATTGACCTATTCTAGATGTTTCATACAAGTGGAATCATATAACATGTGGCCTATTTGTGTCTAGATTCTTTCACTTAATACCGTTTTGAGATTCATGTATGTTGTAGCATGTATCAGTATTTCATTCCTGTTTTATAGCTGAATGATATTTCGTTGTTTGTGTATACTATAATACAATCTGTTTATCCATTCTTCTGTTGATGGGCATTTGGGCTGTTTCTACCTTTTGGTTATTGTGAATAATACCGCTATGAGTATACATGTACAAGTATTAGTTTGAGTACTCTTTTTCAGTTATTTTGGATATATGCTTTGGAGTGAAATTGCTGGGTCATATGGTAATTCTATGTTTAACTTTTTGAGGAACCCCAAACATTTTTTCCCAGTGACTAAGCCATTTTGCATTCCTGCCAGCAATGTACAAGGATTCCAATTCTCCGGATCCTCGCCAACACTTATTTTCCTTTTTAAAGAAATCATAGACATCCTAGTGGATGTGAATTGGTATCTCATTGTGCTTTAGATTTGCATTTCCTTAATGACTAATGACAGAGCATCTTTTCCTGGGCTTGTTGGCTATTTGTATATTTTCTTTGAGTAAATATCTGTTCATGTCCTTTGCCTATTTTTTAATTGGGTTGTTCATCTTTTGTTGTTGAGTTCACTGAGTTTTAATCACCTGTCACATGTAGTGCTTTGCATTTGGCACTCAGAAAACGAGAAAGGAAGCAAAGAGCAGCCTCTCCCTTCAAAAGAGGTCCCTGGTAGTGAGACACACACTGAGTATGTTGAATGTTGGGTTTTAGATTATTTTTATTGGTGCAATATAAAGCAAAAATGTTTCAGTAATTAGTACGATTGGGCAGGCATTTTGTACCCTTGAGTATTCATAAAGAAGTTTGTCCCACCTTTGTTATGAAGAGAGTTGAGTGTACAGTATTACCTGCTCTGTTGTTTCCCATACATCTAAACCAACGTTTTGAACACCTTGACAACTGTTTCATTTCATCTCATCTTACTTACTAGCTGTCTTATATAACAGAGTTACCTGGGGGTAGGAACAACTGTGAAATTTCCCTATTTGACTTTCTAAGAAGTAACTATATATGTCTCATGTATTATCTTTGCTTTCTTTTCAGAGATTTATGGAGAATAGCAGCATAATTGCTTGCTATAATGAACTGATTCAAATAGAACATGGGGAAGTTCGCTCACAGTTCAAATTACGGTACGTAGCAAAATAAGACAGTACCACAAGATTAACAATTCTTTAGAACATCTTAGCTGTTGACAGGCTGATGTTCACAGGTCCATAGCCAAATCCCAGGGATATGGAAACCTTTAAAAAGGTGATGGCAGCTGATAAACAGCAGTATCTAAACTGGGGGGCCCTTAATATAATGAAATAAATTGAAAGCATTTCTTCTTTTGACAGTATTTTCCACCATTTACAATGTTTTAAAATTATAACCTAGGAAAATGTTTATTTTTTGCACAATTAGATAAAGAATAGCCTTTAAGGTTTACTTTCTACTTCTTATTTTCAATATTTATAAATTTTTACTTGGATTGTTACGGATAGGGCAAACCAATGGGTATATTTATTATGCTAACCATTACAATTGCTGTGTAACCACAATAGCAATTCGTGAAGTCTGTTTGTGGCCTCAGTATGCAAAAAGGATCTTCAAGAAACTGATTTTAATTCTCTGTACAGGTATATAGTGCTTTAGGAGCAGGCTTCTTCTGGTGCTCAGTCCTGGGGTGGGAGTCTCCTAATGTCTGGCAGCTGGCCAGAATGCTGGGTTGTTGGATGTTCTACTTCTGAACCCTCTTAGAATATCAGGGTCCTCGTTCCTGCCTGGTTTTGCTCAGGCTCCACTCTGGCATGCTTTCTGAACCCTGATTTCTTCAACCCCTCCTCCTCAAGCCAGAGAACCTGGGAAAGACAGGCTCTTCTTCACCCGTGAAACATGGGAAGGGCCAGTCCCCAGCAGCTTCAAGCTGTAGGATGCCAGGAAATCCCCTGGCGTAGGCCTCTCTCTGGCCAACCGAGAGGTCATGGACAGTTTCAGGCTCAACACAAAATAAGACAGCATCTCAGTGTAATGATTATACTTCTTGATTATGTATATTCATTCAGATGACAAAACCCTTTTTAAACTTAATTCTCTGTCCTTGGAAGCGAAATGAATTGGCATAAGTCCATTGCAGCAGGTTTTCCCAAGGTGCACCCTGGTCGAGGAGGTCGCTTTTTGGTGGATAGAGAGCTCTAAGAAACAGTGTGAGCATAAACAGTCACTTTCTTCGGTGAAAAAGAATCTCAAACCAGTGAGAATTCAAAAATTTTGGGAATTCAGGTATTTTAACAGCCTTTGGTGAGGAATACTGCCAAAGACTTTTGTTTTTATTTTGTAGGATAATTCAAATTTATCAAAGTGCTTTTGTATAGTGTTTAAAATTTTGTATTCAGGAAAAAAATATTTTGATAAAAAATGAAAATGGATATACTTGTGATCAAATTGACAAAAGTAACATGCCCATATATTCTGTATATTCCTTACTTTGGGAAAGCATTCAGCATTGAAAGCATTCAATGTCTTTTTACTTATTTTAATTGAGGTAAAATATACATATCTAATTCACCATCTTTACTGTGTTAAGTGTACAGTTCAGTGGCAATAAATATACTTTTATTCTTTTTTTTTATTTCAGTATATTACAGGGATACAAACGTTTGGGTTACATATATTGCCTTTGCCCCGCCCGAGTCAGAGCTTTAAGCATGTCCATCCCCCGGACGGTACATACTGCACCCATTAGGTGTGAATATACCCATCCGCTCCTCCCCACTCCCACCTGTCCGACACCCGATGAATGTTATTACTATATGTGCACATAAAGTGCTGATTAATACCAATTTGACAGTGAGTACATGAGGTGCTTGTTTTTCCATTCTTGTGATACTTCACTTAGTAGAATGGGCTCCAGCTCTATCTAGGATAATACAAGAGGTGCAAGATGACTTGGTTTTTTGTGGCTGAGTAAAACTCCATGGTATGCACATACCACATTTTATTAATCCATTCATGGGGCACTTGGGTTGTTTCCATATCTTTGCAATTGTGAATTATGCCGCTATAAACATTCGAGTGCAGATGTCTTTTTTATGGAATGTCTTTTTTCTTTGGGTAGATGCCCAGTAATGGAATTGCTAGATCAAATGGTAAGGTCTTCTTTTAGCTCTTTGAGGTAGCTGCATATTGCTTTTCACAGAGGTTGTGCTAGTTTGCAGTCCCACCAGCAGCGTATGAGTATTCCTGTCTCTCCACATCCACACCAACATTTATCGTTTTGGGACTTTTTGATAAAATCCAGTCTCACTGGAGATAAGTGCTATCTCATTGTGGTTTTGATTTTCATTTCCCTGATGATTAGAGATATTGAGCATCTTTTCATGTTCGTTGGCCATTAGTCTGTCTTCTTTTGAAAAGTTTCTGTTCATGTCCTTTGCCCACTTTTTAATGGGGTTGTTTGATTTTTTTCTTGTTGATTTTCCTGAGTTCTATATAGATTCAACTTATCAGCCCCTTATTTTTATTCTTTCTTCTCCCCCTTCATTCTCCCTCCCTCACCTGGCCTCTGGTAACCACCAGTCTATCCTCTGTCTTCATGATCCACTGTTTTAGCTCCCACATATGAGTTAGAACATGTGATATTTTTCTTTCTGTGCTTGACTTATTTCACTTAACATAATGGCCTCCAGTTCCATGCATGTTGATGCAGATGACAGGACTTCATTCCTTTTTATGTGGCTGAATAATATTCCATTGTGTATCTGTACCACATTTTCTTTATCCGTTCATCTGTTAATCGGCACTTAGGTTGATTCCGTATTTTGGGTATCGTGAATAGTGCTGCAATAAACGTGGAAGTACAGATATCTCTTTAATTTCCTTTCTTTTGATTATATCCCCAGTAGTGGGATTGCTGGGTCATATGATAGTTCTGTTTTCAGTTTTTTGAGGAATCGCCACACTGTCCTCCATAGTGATTGCACTAATTTACATTCCCACCAACTGTGTGCAAGGGTTCTTCTTTCTCTACATCCTCACCAGCATTTGTTTTGTCTGTTTTTTTGATACAGCTGTTTTAATTGTGGTAAGATGATATCCCATTATAGTTTTGATTTGCATTTCTCTGATGAGTAGTGATATTGAGCATTTTTTCATATACCTGTTGCCCATTTGTATGTCTTCTTTTGGGAAATGTCCACTCAGATCTTTTGTCCATTTTTAAATCGGATAATTTGGGATTTTCTTGCTGTTGAGTTGTTTGAACTCCTTATGTATTCTGCTTGTTAATCCCTTGTGAGATGGACAGTTTGCAAATATTTTTCTCCCATTCTATGTGTTGTCTGTTCACTTTGTTGATTGTTTCCTTTGTTGTGCCTAAGCGTTTTAGCTTGATATCATCTCAGTTTTGAAAGCATAAGTAAATTAAATCCCTTGGCTTCTTTTTATCCATGTGTTTATTAACTTCAGAAAACTCCATAGAATTTTTCCAAAAAACCACATTGCCTTTACTTCAGTAATTTGTGCTTTTTAATTGTAGGTTAATTGTTATTATTCCCAGGGATCTCTACTGTTTTTAATTAGGATAAAAAGACTTAGTATTTTTATTTTAGGTATTTTTACAATAAATAGAATTGGAAAGAGAGGGATTTCACTGTGGTTTAATTCTTTAACTGTGTATTATCTATAATAAAAAATGAACAGCACAACACCTTACTGCTTTAATAGGCAACTCCCTCATTTTATTTTAAATAAGTGCTTCTCTTTTCTTAGGTAACATTAAATGTGATGACATGTGTTAGATGCCAGGGGGTGCCCTGGCACAGATTCTGTGGTGCACATGAGGAGTCGGGGCTATCTCAGGGACGTTGGGAATGCCTTGTCCCTGGTGGACATGACATAGCGCATAGAGCTAGAGTGCTGGAGACTTCGCAAGGTCTCATCAGATTCAGAACTTTGCAAGTTTTTAAGTATCTATCACTATATAAGTACTATAACTTCTCACCCCTCACTACCTAGAACAAGTTGAGGAAGTTGGACCCATTGCTGAGGTCATAATGAAAAGGCTCAAGTTCTTAATACAAATCAGTATGAAGTTGGTGAATGGACTTGACCCAGGAAGGCAGAGGTTCCAGGAAGAAAGGTTTGCCTGGCACGTGGACGTGTACCTTCTACACCAGCTTAAGCTGTTGCTTTTTGGTGGGCTTTGCCTCAACCTTATTCAAGTTCCTTCCCTGTGTGTGTGTGTGTGTGTGTGCATGCACATGATTTGAATCACCCCTGGTATATACATCTGGGCCCAGTAGATGAGAGGACAGTGACCCATACCATGGCCCCCCCCCCAGCTCGTAGGGCATTCAAGGACATCTAGAGCATCTACCTGTACCCCTAGTCAGGCAAGCAACTCTGTCATTTGTTGCAGACTGGGAAAATGAGGCTCTTTATTATACAATGCCAGAATAATTATAGTCTAATTATATAATACTTTTCCCTACAATTCCGCCCCCAGCTGCAGCTAAATATGTAGCATTACTGTCATTCTGCAAGGACAGTCTGTGCTGCAGCATGATGTCAGATGTTGAAGGTGGACACCTTGGTCCAGGTCTTTATGTCTGGTGACTGTATTTACTTAACAAGAAACAAAAAGGATCATCTGATCCTATCAAACAAAAGATGTGGTCTAATTTTAAGATTCCATTATAACTTCTAGAGATTGAGAACTAAATCACATTTCCGTTGAACAGAAGAATTTATGAAATGGAGAGTGTCTAGGTCTGGGCTAAATGATGACCATTTATCTCTTCTAATGTTATATATTATGCCCTTTGTCATGGAAAGATCTACTTTATCTAAAAGAAAGATAATGATTTAACTACTTAACAGAAGTTCAAGCTGATCATTTATACTAACACAGTAGCAGCTATTGTTTGAATCATTAGTCAGTCTGGAAGTTACACCTAAATCATCATATTTATTTCATTCCATATCTTAAGACAGTAGTTCTCAATTTTTGAAATAATCAAAGTTTCTGCTGGGTAAAACTCTGTATTCTGTGGAACACTACATCTCTCGGTAGTAACAGGCATTCGTAGAGACTTTACCCTCACGTGGGCTCTGTGCAAAAGCCATTGTGTTACGGGAGTGGAAACTGAACTGTGAAGGCTTAAAAATAACTAGTCCCTGCTGCACCATTGTCCAGGAACAAGTGCCTACAAGTGACAAGTCCCAGATCCCCTTGTCTCATCCACTCCCTCTTTCCCACTCATCCCAGACCCCTGCTGGGATAGGGACTTGTATTGAGAATACCCTCCCTGCAAGCCACCGCCTTGCCCAGTCCTACCCTCGTTCTAGGCAGCCTGTGGGTGTGTGTGTGTGTCTGTCTGTCTGTCTGTCTGTTTTGTTTTGGTAGAGTCTAGAGAGAGTACCTTTGGAAGGGATACAGGGGATCGTGTAACGCAGCCAACCCAGCCTCAATTGACAGAGGAAAACACTGAGAGTCCTCATAGCCGCTCAGGTGTTGGTGCAGTGCTGGAGTAGAATCCAGGTGTCCTGCTTTTCAGTCTGGTGCTCTTTCCATCCCGTGAGAGCACTGTCTTATTTATAGACTTTATACCTGGGCCCCTGTGATACTTGCTTTTTCCCTCTGGGTCTTTTAAGAAGGTGCAGGGGAAATAGTCACATTGCCCATACATCATGGGTTTCCACACCTACGTTACTTTTCCCTTGTGTTCTTTTCCCAACTTTGCAACTTCTTAACCTGAAGAATAAAAAATAAAGACATTTGAGACAGAGTTATATGGTTCTCCAAAACAGAAAATTAATAAAACTAAGGTTCTTCTGCGTGAAGAGTAGAAATAATTAATATAAGCAATTAAGTTCCACAACTCCAGGAACATAACTCAAATTGATTACTTCATTTTGCTGCCCATTTATTTAAATCGAACCATCAACCAAAAGAGATTGAAAGCCCAAATAAACGTTGCAGTCCAGTAGTGTTTGTCATGGGGAATAATATGCTGCTCCTACCAATATTCTTTCCCTTCAACTGTTGGTAAGAATTTGCTTTTCCTGTTGGGCATCATTCTTATTGAAGATTTTATGCTTTGTCAATATTCATCAAATGAATGTTTAATAGATAAATGTTGGAGGTAGTGCCTAAGATCTTGTATAAAGGCAACCTCTTGAATTGACAAAAATTAGAGTACTCTGAAGTACCTATTTATATACTTAGTTGAGACATACAGGTACTTGAGAGAAAATAGTTAGGCATGAAAGGAATTTATCACTTGACAAAATGTGTTAATTAGAGCTTAATTATCCAGCTCTCAAAGTTAACAAATTAGCTCACAGAGAGTATGTTTCTTCTCCACGTGTAACTTCTGAAAGATAGTTGCTGCCCAGGGAATGCTTTCCTATTGTTCTAAGCCCAGTTCTGGACCAGGTGCCTAGAAAATACTTTTGATAAGGCTGAGTCTTGCTTGCCTCTTGAGAGGCAGTGCAGTAACGGCTTTAGTAACAGTTTTAAAGTCTTCATTTAGTCTTTTTCTTATTTTAAAGGATTATGATTACAAATGCAGTGATGGTAGTAGGGCACTATACAGTTCAAATTGAGTGGATTGAAGCAATGAAACTAAGAAAATAAGTTGCACTGCCAAGAACTTTCAGTTACGTCAATATTCTCTGCTCTGCTCATCCATCTCATGATTACTGGCTTTACTTACCCTCACACACTGATGTCTTCGTCTCTGCAGCTGTAGGAAGGCCATGCCTTAGTGGGCTAAAATATTTCATTTTGCATGCATACCTTGCTACTATTGAAATATAGGTATTAGTTTGACATTTCAGGCATGCTCATGAAACAAGATAGTTTGTGATTCTTTGTTTTGTTTTGTTTTTCCACCAAAGGCTTTTGAAAGCCTTAGAGCCTAAAGAAATATTACTCTGGGCCGGGCGCGGTAGCTCACGCCTGTAATCCTAGCACTCTGGGAGGCCGAGGTGGGCGGATCGTTCTGAGCTCAGGAGTTCGAGACCAGCCTGAGCAAGAGCGAGACCCCATCTCTACCAAAAAATAGAAAGAAATTAATCGGACAGCTAAAATATATATATAGAAAAAATTAGCCGGGCATGGTGGCACATGCCTGTAGTCCCAGCTACTTGGGAGGCTGAGACAGTAGGATCGCTTGAGTCCAGGAGTTTGAGGTTGCTGTGAGCGAGGCTGACGCCACGGCACTCGCTCCAGGCAAGAAAGTGAGAATCTGACTCAAAAAAAAAAAAAAAAAACACACACAGATAAGGAAAAATTCAAATAATCCCAAAAGGTGATCAGTAGTCTCGCTCTGTCGCCCAGGCTAGAGCACAGTGACGTGATCGTAGCTTGCTGTGGCCTCAGATTCCTGGACCTAAGCGATCCTCCTACCCCTGCCCCCGCAGGGCAGCCCCTTCCTCTGTGTCTGACTGTGCTGTACAAGACTGCTTGGGCTGTGGAACAAAATACCACAGCCTGGATGGAATTTTATTTCTCATAGTTCCTGGGGCTGAGGAGTCCAAGATCAAGGTGCTGGCAAGGTAGGGTTCTTTCTGAGGCCTCTTTTTTTGGCTTGTACATGGCTCTCTGCTCTATTTTTTTTTTTTTTTGAGACCGAATCTTACTCTGTTGCTCTGGCTAGAGTGAGTGCCGTGGCATCATCCTAGCTCACAGCAACCTCAAACTCCTGGGCTCAAGGGATCCTCCTGCCTCAGCCTCGCGAGTAGCTGGGACTACAGGCATGTGCCACCATGCCCGGCTAATTTTTTATATATATTGTTAGTTGTCCAGTCAGTTTCTTTCTAGTTTTTTAGTAGAGACAGGGTCTCACTCTTGCTTAGGCTGGTCTCGAACTCCTGACCTAAAGCGATCCTCCTGCGTTGGCCTCCCAGAGTGCTAGGATTGCAGGCATGAACCACCACGCCTACTTGCTTTATTTTTTTTAATTTTTAATTTTTTTGAGACAGTCTCACGCTGTTGCCCAGGCTAGAGTGCACTGGCATGATCATAGCCTCAACACATGCGCTGGGGGAGACACAGTTCCGAGCAACGTCAGGTTTTGGACAGCCTCTGCTGCCGTCCTCCCTTCTCTACCACCTGCCCTGATACGTGTGTCAAGGTTTGATGTTTTCACTGTTGGGCTGAGTTGGGTCAAGCATTTCCTTTCTTTCCCTTTTTTTGAGACAGGATCTTGCTCTGTTTCCTGGGCTGGAGTGCAGTGGTGTCATCACAGCTCACTGCAGCCTCAGATTCCCAGGCCCAAGGGATCCTCCTACCTCACCCTCCTGAGTAGCTGGGCCTACAGGCATGCACCACCATGCCTGGCTAATTTTTTTTCTATTTTTTGTAGAGACAGGGTCTTGCTGTGTTGCCCAGGATGGTCTTGAACTCCTGGCCTCAAGCAGTTCTCCTGCCTTGGCCTCCCCAAGTTCTGGGATTACAGGTGTGAAGCACTGCACCCAGTCTGTTCTCTCTTATTTAAAAGTGAGGACCTTGACAGTTGTGTGTGGGTAGGCCTTTCAGTTGGTGTTCAGTCATGTGCTGCGTAACAGCGTTGCAGTCAGCAGTGGGTTGCACGTACAACAGTGGTCCCATGAGGTTACAATGGAGCTAAAAAATTCCTGTCCCCTAGTGACATCATAGCCATCGTAACATCATGGAACAATTACCTTATTTTTAAATAGATTTAGTGCAGCCTAAGTGCACAGTATTTATAAAGTCTACAGCAGTGTACAGTAATGTCTTAAACCTTCACATTCACTCATCGACTCACCCAGAACAACTTCCAGTCTTGCAAACTCCATTCATGGTGATTCCCTGTACAAATGTACCTTTTTCTTTTCTTTCTTTCCTTTTTTTTTTTGAGACAGAGTCTTACTTTGTTGCCTCTAATCCTTACTGCTCACTGTTTGTATTTTTACCCACTATTTTAAATGGTTACTGGTGTGAGTAGGAATCGTGGCAGCGCGAGCCTCACGCCTGGTGGGACCCTCCCTACTCACTGTCCCTCCTATGAAGCTTCTGTCGCGGCACCGGCTGCCACGGGCCTTTCAGAACCTCGAGGGTCTGGCCCCGTAAGTATGTTCTTCTGACAGCAGAGTTTCGAACTTGGCTAAGCCTTCGCTAGGACTCTCACGGAAAGTTCTCTGGGGTTGTGGGATGTGACTGTAGCCAGCAGCCGCTGCCACCCGGCCCCACCTCCGCCCAGGTTGAGGCGCTCGTGCAGGGGCAGCGGCTGCTGGTCTGTGGCTTTCTGCACTGTGCCCGCCCTGGCCAAGAGCTATCACGGAGGTGCTCAAAACCATTTTGTAGAGTCAGCCATTGTCCTTTCACTTCACTGGGGAGGAGACGGCGGCCTGCCACAGGTCGGTAGCTGTCGGCCCCAGTTCTCTGCTGCTCTGCGCCCACGGACAGTCTGTGCTCCCTTCCTGCCTCAGGGTTTTGTTTGGCCCTAAAAGGCCTTTGATGTACTGTGCATTGCAGAGCGGTGGGTAGGTGCACCGACAATATCATAAAAATAAATAAAACAGCCGGGCGCGGTGGCTCACGCCTGTAATCCCAGCACTGTGGGAGGCCGAGGTGGGAGGATCACTTGAGGTCAGAAGTTCGACACCAGCCTGAGCAAGAGCGAGACCCCGTCTCTACTAAAAATAGGAAGAAATTAGCTGGACAACTAAAAATATGTAGGAAAAATTAGCTGGGCATGGTGGTGCATGCCTGTAGTCCCAGCTACCTGGGAGGCTGAGGCAGGAGGATCCCTTGAGCCCAGGAGTTTGAGGTTGCTGTGAGCTAGGATGATGCCACGGCACTCCAGCCCGGGCAACACAGTGAGACTCTGTCTCAAACATACATACATTAAAAAAAAAAAAAAACGCCTGCCGCTGAGGGGACCCAGGCGGCCCCCCAGGGACAGGCGGCGCGATGGGTGTCTGAACAGGGTGCTCTTGCTTCACCACCAGCCACCGATGCATCCTGCAGCCTGTCGCACCTCCCGCCCTGAACCGTCGTGGAGCCGGATCTGCTCATCCGGCGGCGATCGCAGGTGTGCATGGGCCTCCTAGTCAGCCAGGCCGGCCTGTGCCGTGGCCAGTCCCTTCCCCTGGAGGCGACGCCCAGCGTCTGTCGCACAAGCAGAGTGTGTGATAGACGTGCAGGGGTGCGTGTTGGGACTCAGTCGGCTGCTGGTGACCGTGGCCACTCCTTGTGAAGAGGCCAGATCCCTGATTTTCCACGACGGAAGTGAAATAGAGATTATTGCAGCTGACAAAAAACTTTTTGTCCTTTGGGTGCAAAGATGAGTTATTTTTTATATAACTGAACAAAAGGAGAACTCTGAGGGTCAGTGTTCTGCATTTTGTGCACTGAACATTTGTTACATTTGTATAAATGTTCATTTGCAGTGAGGAAACGTTCCCTCTGCCCTGCTGGCGCCTTTGCCGTGGTTCTTTGCTTCCATCGTAGGAGTTGTCCTCTTGGGACACTGGCTTCCTTCATCCAGGGCAGGGCTGGGGCCCGCCAAGGGTCGGGGACAGGCCACAGTGACGCGTGTGCACTGGTGGAGCGTGGTTGGGAGGCTGCAGGGTCTGTCTCTGGGTTTGGGTGACGCTGTCCTCACCCCGTCAGCCCCTCTGGGCCCGTGGCACGAGCCCTCGGCCAGACCGTGTGAACTCGCCCCTGTCGTCAGAGCACGGGTGGGAGCGTGCTGGTCTCTGCCTGGAGGTGGATGTCGGAGTGGACTTCGCTGGCTGGGACACGCTGCGCACGGCGAGCTGTTACCGGAGCGGCTGGGCTCCCTCGACCCTGGGCGGTGCTGCCAGGGTGGGAGGAACAGCCAGACCACGTGTGCCACCACAGGGCAGGGACAAGCCGTGGCTGCGCACAGCAGCGTGGCTTGCTCAGAGTCGGGTGCAGAGTGATGGCTAGACGGTGCCTTCCTCCCGTCCACATGGTATCTGGAATGGGCGGACGAACCTCCGGTGACCGAACAGGGCGGGCGGGCGGGGGGCCTGGCAGGTGAGTTTCAAACGGGTAGAAGCGACTCTGGGTGATGGCGCCCGCTGCCGTGGCTACGGTAACGGTTTCTGGGAGTGGACAAACGTCAGAAATCATCACATAACAGGCTTTGACTCTTTGTCAGATCATGCTCCAATAAAACACCTTTCAAACCCAGTTTACTTGGCTTTATTCGTCCGAGGCTCCAGGCTTTTAGGACCGAGGGCGTCGCGGCGTCTCTTTTCCTGAAGGCGCGAGCAGAGAGTGCTGACAGGCAGGGCGCTTGTGCCCGGGTCTCAACCACGGCCCCGTGGAAGGGACGGGGCGGTGCTCCCTGCTCTGCAGCTGGGCTGTTTCTGCGGTCAGACACGTATTCCTGACACTCTGCGCGTGTCTGCGGTCGCCCCTGCCCTTGCCTCTCCGGCATAAATCATTACTGGTCTCGTCGAAAGAGCTGCCTCATACACTGTCTGTCTCGCGCTGCATGCGGCTCGCAGCTCTGCGATCACACTGCCAGCGCTGAAACCCCGTCTGGAGCCTTCTGCGTTCACTTGTTTCCCCCAAGCTTTTGTTCATCCTCGTGCAGCCTGGCGGATGCCGTTGGCGGGTCCTTCTGAGGCTGCTTGTCGTGGCCTTGGCCACGGGTCCCTGCAGGGCTCCCCGATGACCGTCTGCCATTGGTGCCTCGGTCTCCCCTTCAGCATTGCTGCTTTCTGAGCTGCTTCGTAGCCTTCCCCCGGACAGGGTTGTTCAGGTCCCCCTTCCTTCCCAGGACGGCTCAGAGCCGTTGCGCTTCCGCTTCACGTGATTGGGCAAGTGGATGCTGACCAGTGACCACTCTGTGACAGCTGGCCAGAAATCTCCACCCCATGGAGGCTGCCGGTCAACGTGGACGGTCCTAGGTGTGTCCGATGCAGTTCCCGCGGGCTGCGGGGCTCCTGTGGCTGCTGTTCTCCCATGGGCTGCGTGCTCAGAGCGTTCATTCTGCACCACGTTCAGGCCTCTTACGGCAGTTTGTGCCTCTCCCCTTTGTCCCCAGAGGTGAGGGAGACCTGCGCCCACGCCCCTGTGGGGTGGGAGACCCTGCGAGAGCTGAAGCCACACCTCTCGGCCTCACCTTTTGGGAAGCCAGGGTTTCTGCCAGGGACTGTCTTCAGCCTCTGGCGCCGGAGCCCCTACCCTGGACACGGCATGGGTCAAAGGTCCCCCTGAAGGCAGGTGGGTCCAGGGAGGGCAGGAGCCGACCTGGGAGTGAGGCTGACGCTCAGGGAGAGGCTGCAGGCCATGGGCTGGTCCTGCTCCCCAACCCCCCGCCGCCTGTGTGGCTTCATGCGGATGTCTGGTTGTGGCAGTGGGGTCCTGACTGACACACCCCTTAGCGTGCTCTGGGCTCCAGAGGCTGAAGGACGCCCCCAAGAGCAGTCCCCAGCCGCTTTGCACACGGAGTCTGCCCCCTGTCCTGAGATGTCTGTGGGACTGTGGCACGCAGGTGGGGGTCCTGGGGGTCTGCGTGCATCTCCCCTCCAGCCTCGGCTGAGGTCCGGGGCACCCAGGCGCAGTCCCTGGACTCCAGCTCCTGCACACCCTCCCCAGCCTGTGTCCCCGGGAGATGCAGCAGCACACCTGCCCGTATACCTGGGCGCACGTGCGCCCTGCTCTGGGCGGGCGCGGGGTCTGGGACGTGACCTGCTCCAGAGCCCAGACAGCTTTTGGGGGGCTCGAGGGCCCCACTCCCAGCCTGGTGCCCCTGCACTGGAATCTCCTCGTGGAGACAGGCGTGTGTGGGTATCCGCGAGCATCCTGCCTCTAGCTCACACGGCACCTTGGTTTTGGTCGGCCACGGGGTGGGCGCTCTGCGCTCCTCAGAAGGTCTGAGTGCTCAGCCCCACGTCCTCCTTGCCGGCCTGTGTGTCTGCATTGTTGGCGCGTTCCTGACCGTCCAGTGCCCGCGACAGGCTTTCCCGGCTGCAGCCCCGACTTTGAGAGCTCAGATGGCCCCCAGCTTACTTTTTGGCTTCGTGGCAGCGCTGAAGCGGCTCCCGCTCAGTACACTGCTGGGCTTGCTGCCGGCCGAGTCTGGGTGGACGCGTCCTAAACTGAGAACATTGTTCAGTCAAAGCACACTCTCCACCGAACGGTGTTTCCAGCCTGCTCTGAGTCGAGCAGCCCCGGGACTCGGTGAGGAGGGCAGCCGGCTCACGGTGGCTGCCTCGTGTGCACGGAGGGCTCTGCATCAGAGGGTGGAAAGTGGCCCCCGTGTAGGCGAGCAGTGGCGCACCAACCCACGTGGCTGGAGCAAGGGGGCGGGGCAGTGCCCGAGCAGCGCGTCTGTGGCGGGTGTGCCACGCGGTGCGCCGTGCGTCATGGCTTGCGGTGTCCCCCAGCTGACCTGCTGTGGCGCCTTCGCAACAGGGATGGCAGTGGCGGGTGACGTGAGTAGCGCCGCCCGGGGACCGTCCCTCCTCACTGAGGACGGGGCCCTCGAGTGACAGGTGGAGGGGCCTGGACAGGTTGCCCTGCTGACTCCCAGGCACAAGCCCCTCCAGCCTCCTTCCCTCACCCCAGGAGACTGAGCCGGCCACGTGTTTGGCCTTTGGCCATTAAATATTTTTTGCCGTCAATTTTTATATCATTGAGTGTATTATCAATAACACGTGCTTCAGGTGTTTGGTGTCTCTCGAGTTTACACGTGCGCATTAAGGGACGCGGTGGAATAGTTTGAAGCCCGACCTGTTTCTGACCTGCTAGATGATACATCGCAGTACAGCTTTGTAATTTCTGTAATTGTTTGGTTTAAACTTCATCTGCCTCTATTTCCTTATCGGTGTTGCCTGCTTCTAAGGCACTCGGTCCTTTGCATTTAGTTTAATTAAAATTACCTGAGAAGGTCTGTGAGTCCTCCCAGCAGGGTGCAGACGTAGCAGCAGCCAATGGCACAGGAACGGATCTGCCTGTGTTTCTAGGGGGGTGACCGTTGGCATCGAGTCTTAGCAGGAAGTCCTGGGGAAAGCTGGAAGATGTTTAGAACCACAGTGGCACCCACCAGACCCTTCCCTGGATCAGCAGAGAAGATGTGGTTTTGTTTTGTTGATTTTCTTTTACTGTTTTCATTTGTCCAAATAAAAGTGTGGCAATCTTGGCCAGGTGCAGTGGCTCACGCCTGTAATCCCAGTGCAACTGCCCACGGTCGAAGTCCGTGGGAGGCCGAGGCGGGTGGATCGCTCAAGGTCAGGAGTTCGAGACCAGCCTGAGCAAGCGAGACCCCGTCTCTACTAAAAAATAAAAAGAAATGATCTGGACAACTAAAAATATACATATGAAAATTAGCCGGGCATGGTGGCGCGTGCCTGTAGTCCCAGCTACCCGGGAGGCTAAGGCAGGAGGATCGCTTGAGCCCAGGAGTTTGAGGTTGCTGTGAGCGAGGCTGACGCCATGGCACTCTAGCCTGGGCAACAGAGCGAGACTGTGTCCTCCAAAAAAATACATATATATAAAAAAAAGTGTGGCAATCTCATGTGTCCCTTAACTTTTTTTTTATTGAGACAGGGTCTCACTCGGTCGCCCGGGTAGACCTCACAGCAGCCTCCGACTTCTGAGCTCAGCGATCCTCCTGCCGCATCCTCCCGAGCAGGTTGGACTACAGGTGCCACCGTGCCTGGATGAGTTTTTTATTTTTTGTAGAGACGGGTCTTGCTGTCATCGGGCTGGCCCTTCTTACCTTTTAAACCTTTTTACAGGGCTGTACGTTTTTGACCTTTTTAAATTTTGACTATCCAAATGTGTATTACCTACGCAGAAAACTGAGTAAGTGCAGTTACCTGAGAGGAGAGCAGCAGACGGAAGGGCCACAGGTTCCCTCCTCCCCGCGAATTCTGTGCCTGCGCAGGTTTCCATAGGTTTAAAAAGCGAAGCCCTAATTCCCGCCTCCCCCTGGGGTTTCCCGGGTGGCACTTTGGTCCCTGAGGCTGCAGAGCTGCCCTTCCCAAGGCCTGCTGCCCCCACGGTCACGCCCTGTGCCACACGCCGTCCTCAGATGCGCCCACTCAGACCTCGAGACGGCCTGCGAGAGCCTTCCATGTCTCGCTCTGCTGCTGTGCAGGCGAGAGAGCCAGGCATGGCCTCGGAGCCGGTGCGAGGCAGGCTCAGGCTCAACCGGCAGCCACCGTGGGCAGTCGTGCTCAAGGGCGAGCTGTCCTCACGCCTGCGTCTCCAGAGAGCGAGCGTGTGTGCCTGTCCTTCAACGCAGAGTCTGGAGTACGCCTGACTGCGAGCGGAGAGACGGGGACAGGAACAGGGCGGGTCTCTGGAGCCAAGAGCAGCCAGTCCTTGGCACAGCTGAGAGGTTTTTGTTCCCTCCCACCTTTAAGCCTTTGCATGTCAGAGACACGTGAGAGAAAGGAGGAATCACATGCCCTGCTTCCCACCTGGGCGGAAGGCGCCCGTGTCCCGGCCGGGTTATTCCGAACAGCCCTTCTGTAGAAACTGCTGCAGAGGAAGCACATCCCAGGGTGTTGCAGGTGTCTGAGATTTTCCCCGATACTGGCAGGGACAGGAGAGGTGCCCGGGGGAGGACGCGAGGCCGGCCCCGAGGTGACCGTCGTTGGAGCCAAACAGCAGGAGCCTCGGCTTCCTGGACTGTCTGCTCTGCTCGGGCATGAATCAGACGCTTCATAGAATGGAAATGGCCCTGAGGCGCCTGTGCTACCCTAGGAGAAACGCGGCAGGCGCACGCGCAGGGAGGATCTTCCACCCTGAGGTCACAGGCCGATCCAAGAAAGTTTGGACTCTCCTTTGTCACCTCACAGGGCTCCATGGTGACGCACCAGGGATGCTTTCATGCTCGGCTGGGTGATCCGGAAGCACAGACCCAAAGCCGAGGCCTCCCACTGCGCTCAGGCAATCTTGGTGCCAGCAGCAGGTGCTGCAGATGGAACGGCCAGACCAGCGCAGGCCCCGGCCATCCAGCGACAGCTGGGGAAGGCTGCAGGAGCAGGGCCAGAGGAAGGATGGATTGGCCCCAGACCCTGCTCACGGAGACACCTGCTGTGGTTTCCAGGATGACAGAACCTGGGGGTGGGGAGGAGAGAAGAAAGAAGCAAGAAGCCATAGATAGGGCGAGGGACGGTGGGGTGGCAGCTCACGTGGCAGGGAGGGGCTGGGCAGGCTGCCCCATCCACTCTGTCTTGGGCTGTAAGAGTGTTGGAACTGGGCACCCCAGACCTCAAAGCTTCGTGGCCCGGAGGTTTCTGGGTCTCGAGGTCCCAGGCACTGCAGGGCTGCACATGCAGAAACGGATGTGGGAGGCCCTGGCGGAGATGCGGCCATGTGCGCGTGCTCGTGCCTAAGCTGTGCTCCTCACAGGCATGTAGGAAGTGCCACTGTACTGGCCCACGGGCCACGTGCATGCGTGGGTGGGCACGCAGGAAGTGCCACTGTAGTGGCCCACGGGCCACATGCATGCGTGGATGGGCACGTAGGAAGTGCCACTGTAGTGGCCCATGGGCCACATGCAGGCGTGGACAGGCACGTGCTGTCTCAGCAGGTCTGGAGGAGACGCTCCCGTGGGAGTGGACTTCCTGATCCTCTCGGATAGCGGGTCCAGTGCTGGTGACAAGCCTTTTGCCTCGGCGGCTCTCTGCAGACCCCGTGCTGGCAGCACTGCTGGGGCCGGCCCAACCTGCCCGACACTTGCCCGTGAGCCTCCGAGGAGGCCAGGTAGCCCTGACTCCTCACGCAGGTGTGCGCTAGCCAGGTGCTGATGTCGGGTCAAGGGGTGATAAGTCTGGAAACAGGAGTGAACCTTCCCTGGGGGTAGGGTCCAGCCAAGCCCAGTAGGGTGGTCCTGGCAGGGCAGTAGGGCCAAGACGCCAGGACGCAGAGGTCAGAACAACCCCAGCACCTGAGCCAAGGTGGAATGTGGCCAGGGCGTGGCCCACTCCACAGGGACCTGCCGAGGCAGCAGGTGGCCGTCTGCTGATGTTGTCTGGCAGGTGTTGTCTGGCTGAGGGCACTGGGTTGGGGCCTGCTGAGCCCCGTGGGTGCCTGCCTGCCTTGGGCGCCTCCGAGTAAGCTCCGTCTTCTGTGCCTCGCGTGAAGATAGGGAATGAGCCCACGTACGTTCGCACCGTAGCCTCACATCTGTGGCCTGGCCACGCCCTCGATTCGGGAACAGAGGTGCCTCCCACACCATACGACTCAACTGCTGGCCTGCTTCTCGGACCCACAGCCCGCAGGCGAGCGCAGTGGGAGCCAGAGGTCGGTGTGCAGGGACCAGCGTCTCACAGGCAGGCTTGGGATTTCATGGACCAAGAGAATTACAGATGGCAGTGTTAGGGCACAGGCTGCAGAAACGTTGGAAGTCGAATTAAGTGAGGCCTGTTCTCTCCTCACCTGGATGTGCCGCCTAGGAGGTGTGCCGAGTTTTGGTGGGCGCGTGTCTGTGCAGGCGTGTACACGCATGCTCGGACACACACAGGTGTGCACACATACAGCCATTCACGCCTGGGCACACAGATGAGCACATGCTCCTCCCGCTGTTGGATCCAGCTGTCTTTCAGGGAGGGTCCTGGGGTTTCACGCGTGGCCCTCTCACGCGGCATTGGCCACACAAATCAGCCTGCGCGTCTGTGTTTTCAGAGGCCTCCGTCCCGAGAGCTGGTGCTGTCGCCTAGATTTTCCGGAAGATACATAGATAGCTGGTAGCTCTTTCACGCTGCTTCTCATTCCTCTTAGCTGGTTTTTTCCTTCTCACCATTTGGCCTACGCTTGTGTGGTAGAATTTGCTCAATGCTCGAATTTGTAGAAAATTGAAAATCTACATTTTTCCCACTAATCATTTTAAAGGCAGGTCCTCCGAACAGGCGAAAGGCACTCCTGGGTACCCGAGTGGGGAGGGGAGGTGGGTTGGACATGTTGGCGAGAAAGGCTCGGTCCCGCCAGACGCGGCCCTCGCGTAGCAGGACAGGCATCACCAGTGAGGAAAACGACGTGTGGGGCACAGACCTGCTCATGCTGTGGTGGCCTCTCTCTCATCCAAAATGGTTTTGTCTGACCAAGTGAGCTAGCACTTAAGCCACGATCTGAGTTTTACTACGGTGGCCATTACAGTGACGATGTTGGTAGCTGATAAGAAGCTGTAGCTCTATTCTAAAGTACCAGAGGAGTAACTGTCATCTGACAATATTTTGTGATACTTCGAGCAAAGAACGTGAGGTTGCAGCCTGGCATAATTTTGCCCGCTCCGTGTCAGATATGCATAGGAGAGGACACATAAACCAAACTCAGGGCCCAACCGCTGAGGACCTGGTCCCCAAGAGCCCTCATTTGGCCGTGACGTGTCGGTGGCCCCCCGGAGCAAGCTCGGGCTGCAGTGGGTGGGTCGGAAAGGTTCGCTGGTTGTGTGGCATTGGCAGGGTTGCGGCCTTGCTGAGCACGTGCCCTGTGGTGTGGGCCCTGCAGCCAGCTGATTTGTGGCCTCGGCGTCCGTCCACGGCTGGGACAGAAGGAGCGTGGTGACCGCACTGCTCTGGCGAGAGGCCCTGCACTTGTGTCTGTGCCCGCCAGAGCGCTGGGTGGCCGAGGGCCCTCGGACGTGGCCCATTCCTGCAAGGCCACAGCCGCCAGCGCCGCAGGTGGCTCAGAAAGGCCTCTTCCGCCTGGCCCAGCTCATGGCCCCCTCACATGAGGGCGTGAGACCCCGAGATGTCTGGTCCCAGCAGCTTGTCGGTGGGCCTTGCCCAGAGCGCATGGAAGCGAGTGCAAGCGGAGCTTTCCAGAAGATCTGTTCTTTGGGTGGGTGGGTGTCTGTCCATAGGAATCCTGCTGCCTGAGCGACAGTTTGGGTCTCCCTGGCTCCCGCTGAGAATGCTGACGCGCGAGGTGCCCAGCACTTGGACAGGCCGTGGCCCACCGAGCGGTGCGCACCTCCAAGCTCTGCAGCGAGGCCGGGCGGCTGAGGCCTGCGCTTGGACAGCTGAGCCCGGACGCGGTTCTGCCACACGGGCACGGCAGCCTTTTTTGCCTTTTCACCGTGACCTGTGGGGATCTGGTGAATATGGTCATCCCGCCATCAACAGGGGATGTGACCCAAGACCCCCGTTGGGTGCCTAAAACCCCAGGTGGTACCAAACCCTGCACGTGCTGTGTTTTTTCCTGTACTGCACACCTGTGTCGAGGTTTAATTGATAAATTAGATACAGTGAGAGATTAACAGTAACTAAGAACCGAGCAGAGCAATCATAACAACGTTCTGCAACGAAAGTTACCGGGAAGGGGTGAGTAGGGTGCCTCCTCCTGTCTCTCTCAACATCTCACTGTCCGGCAGAAACTTCCTTTCACACCTCGGTCGGCTGCAAGTAACTGAAGCCAGGGTAGTGGGCCGGCAGCGACTGCCGTGTGGTCAGAGAGTCTTTAGAACGGAGAGACGACGTCAGAGCGTCCTGCGGCGGTGCAGCCGTTAGGGAGCCCACACGGGCGCGTGGACTCCAGAAACAGACGTGTGTGTGAGGGCGGCGAGGTAGGACGCAGAGCCGGATTTAAAATTACTGAGGACGAGATGGGTGACTCAGTATTCAGTGCTGGCAGCTGCCTGTCCGTTGTGGTGCGAGGGGGGGAGTTAGATTTACACACACATTTCAGACAAAGGTCTGAATTCAAAGGAAACACTGGAGCATGTATGGAAAAACAGAAGAATATGTTCGTGATGTTGGGATGAGCAAGGCCTGTCTTTGCAAGATACTAAAAAACTATAAAGGAAAAAATTGGTAAGTCTGATGTCATAGAAATGAAAACCTTTCATAGCACCAAAATCAACGTGAACAAAATTAAAAAGAAAATGACATTTAGGGAGAACATATTTTTTGCATATGTGACCAGAGATTAGAGCCACTCGTAGAGAATGGACGTGGCGTGATCAGGTGCGGACAGAGGAAGAGGAGGAAACCCAGCTGCCGCCCTGACGGGGGCTCAGGTTGCAGCTTGAGCAAGCTGTCATTTTCTGGCCAGTGTCGTGGCAGCAGGTGGAGGTGAGCCCCCCAGGGAGGGTGGTGTGAGCCTGTTCGTGGTAGGTGGAGGGCAGGAGGCAACGCCGGCCCAGGGAACTCTCTGCCAAGGTTCCGGTCGGCCTGTGGCCGTTCTCAAACTTGCACACGGGCTGTCAGCAGGGAGCACGGGCCAGGGCTGGAGTCCCGGTGCCCTGCCTGGGCCCAGCGTTTGCTGGAAATGTCCTGAGGGCGCTGGGAGGCCAGGTCCCTGGCGCAGCCATAGCAGGGATGAGGACCATTGTGGGCAGGTTCCGTGGAAGAAAGAGCAAAGCGGCGGTGCCCTGTTTCTGATTACATGCAGCTGCTAGAAACACAAGTGAGAAACAAATCCACATGGTAATCTGCGTGTGTGCATGAAAATGCGCACCTGAAAGAGGAGGAAAGGGCTGGAAGATGCCCAGGCTTTAACCCACCCACTGGGCAGAGCAGTGGGGGCAGATGGAGATGCTGGCCCTTCCTGCTCCGTCGTCTTTCCTAATTGCTTACATTTTAAATTCACACATTGGGATATTAAGATAACCCTGAAACCTTCGATTAAAGCAAGAGGCTGTTGGCCGGCTGCCGCTAACACGCTGCCTGTTTGTAGGTATGGATCCTGGCGGGAGCCAGTCAACCTCTACTACGTCAACGCCGGCTACGCCCTGGCCCCAGCCACCAGCGCCAATGACAGCGAGCAGCAGAGCCTTTCCAGTGACGCGGACACCCTCTCCCTCACCGACAGCAGCGTGTAAGTCTGCCCTTGCCGGGGAGGTCTGCGCTGAGCGTGCGGGCCTCGGGCCGGCCCCCCGCGCTGCTGCACGTGGTCGTCACAGAAGTTTCCTGGTCACCCACTCCCGTCTGAGACGCAGGCTATACCAAGTAAATGCCCTGACAATCCCGCCACGGCTAGAGCTGCGTCTCTCGCCGCTGCTGCTCTCCATGGCGGAGGCTGCTGGGACCTGGGAAGGGAGAGTCTGGGCGCGGTTGAGAGACGCTCCGGGCTGCCTGAGCCGGAGTGCTGGGCCGTTTCTGCTCTGGTTTTCGTAGTCCAGGGTTCAGTTGAAAGGCAGGCACAGGCCAGCTGCCTCGCTGGCGGCTGTGCTGAGAGACGCAGCCCTGAAAGACGGCTGCAGGCATGTCCTGTCAGCATGCTGGGCGCAGGGCCCGTCCTGTCCGGTGAGCCTGCCGCTGTCTGCTTGGTGTGGGGCACGGGCAGCAGAGAGACCAGAGTCCACGAGGCTGTTCCGTGCTGAGCCCAGTGCCTTGGTGGCCCCGGGACGGCCCGGTCTTGACGCCTGAGCGACCCGGGCACGTGCCATAGCTGCGTCCCAGCCTCTGCGCCCCACAGTGTCCTCATCCCCTGCGTCGTGTGACAGCTGGGGGCTTATTCTTCGTTGTCACGCTGCCAGGGAAAGCCCCCTTGGTGGCAAGGTGCTTGTTCTGGGGCCTCCTCTCCTGCACGCTAGCGGGAGGTTGGGCTCCAGGTGCACAGTAGACATCTGACGGTGTGAACACAATCTAGCTGCATCCGGCACTGACTGCGCAGTCCGGTGCGGTCGTCGAACTCAGGCTTCCGCGAATCCCAGGCCTGCCTCGCCCGCAGTCTCTGTGCCTTTGACACCCGACCAGCGACGGCTGGGGCTGGGGCTGGGGCTGAGCCCGGCACCCAGGGTCTCCCTCCAGCAGCGTCAGGGCACCGGGGGAAGCCTGAGGCCGCGAGTCGCAAATGCGGGAGCCCCTCACCGCCACCCACAGGTGTCCCCCACCCCGCCGTGCTCGGCGCTGTCAGTGGGTCCTGACGCTGCTTCCCTGCCCCAGCTAGTTTCTTTATGTGAAAGGTTTGGAGAATCGGGACGGTTTGAATAGGAAGGAGACGAAAGGCTACCGGCCCAGGGACAGGTCCTGTCTCTTTTTGTGGCTGTTTTTAACTTTACCGTTTTTATGGTTTGTTCTCGTTTTTCTGTCTTTAAATCTTCTTCCACCAGCTGGATTTTAGATAAACAGAGCAGGTGATCACCTGCCGTTTCTGAGCCGAAGTTGGCCAGCCCTGCGCCGTCACACGCTGGGCTCTCTGGCCTTTCCATAGCGACTCCCGCGTGGCGACGACGCCGGGGCTCCCTGTCCCTCCGGGTTGTGGTTCTGTGTGTGGCATTTCTCGTTTATATCATTCTCCTGTGATTTCGAGTCTTCAAGATAAAGCGTTGACACATTTTTAGCCATATCTTGCGTGGAGCTGCTGGAGCCCAGGCAGGGCCTGCTCTGTGCGCAGAGAGTGCAGCTGGGGCGGCTGCAGCCCGCCGGTGTCTGGCTGCCTCTTCTCCAAGATTGTTACTACGATGAAAATTAATCTGCCAACGCAATTTCCTCAAAAAGCTTCTTATTCTAAGAAAAGAACATATGTTTCCTAAAGGGAGGACCTAAAATAAATACATGTATCTGTTTTCCCTTGATGTTCTGTTCGTCTTGGTTTGCACTGAAGCATTTCACAATTTGGAATGTAAAATCGCTGCTGATATTTGAGTATCCGTCAGAGACAGAAAGTGGACTGGCGCGTCGTTTCTGCGGGGGCAGCGATGCTCAGCCTCTCACGCTGGGCTCACACCCACCAGCCACAAGTGTCGAGGACCGTGCTCGATCCATAGAGGCACGCAGAATTTTCAAGTACCAGTCCTGCCGGCGCAGTGGTCATGCCTGTAATCCTACCTCTCTGGGAGGCCGAGGTGGGAGGATCTCTTGAGCCCAGGAGTTGGAGGTTGCTGTGAACTGTGACGACGTCACAGCAGTCTACCTGGGGCAACAGAGTGAGACCCAGTCTCAAAAGAATAAATAAATACAATAAAATAAATAAAGTGCCCAATCTAAGTAACAGATCCGAGAAACAAATACGTTTGTGGCTTCAGGACACCTGCGCAGACCCTGCGGGCAATTCCTCAAAAGGTGTTGGGAGTCTCAGACTCGCTTGTTTCACGCCGCGTCCTGTCCACATGCCCCCACGTCGCCGGCCCGACTGCAGCTCCGCCCTGCACTCCCCTGCGGTGCTCTGACAGCTCAGGACACCTGGAGCACAGTGCCGCCAGGTGGCCCTGGCCCAGCGTCTCTGGTCATCCTGTCTCCTGACAGCCCCGGCGGCGCCTTCACCTCGCACGGTTTCCTGGCGCTGCTGCGTGTCCCGGAGCAGCTCTCACGGCAGAGGGAAGAGCTGGAGAGCGGCCAGGATTGCACCCGTGCAGCGAATCGTGTGTTAAGTCTGTGTCTGTCTTGAATAAGTGACAGCCATGCGTTTAGTTGTCTTAACTCTGGGGTACGTAGTTATTTAAAGACACATACAGTTTGATTTTATGTGTTTTTAACCATCTCCTAAAGGGGTCAAGATGAAATTCTGTTGTTTGAGCAAACGAGCTCACGCACCCCTCAGAGATCACGCCGCTGAAGGTTCTCCTGGGGGACGCCGAGCCGTGGGACGTGGGCGCCCATGTTGTAGCCCCCAAATGTCGCCCTGAGCCCCTGGCCCAGGCCGTACAGCAGGGTCAGCAGATGTTTCCCGTGAAGGGCTAGCGTGAGGCCGTGCAGCCACGTCCAGCTGCTGCTGTGCTCCTGCCCTGAGAAAAAGTGAAAACTGTTGTTAGCTGTCAGCCTTGAGAGACAGGCAGGCACGACTGATGTCCAAGTGCTTGGTGGGTACCAGCCGGAGGAGAACACAGTCGAGCTCCTGGGCTTTGGTGTTGTGCACATCCGTGCCCGCGCGTGGATGCATAGGATGTGCGTGTGTTCACCTGCACACAGCGTGCAACGCTGCCCTGTGTGTGCACGCTTGTGACTGTGCACGTGTGTTGGTGCTGGTGGTAGCGTGAGCCCTGCACTGCTGCCCGCTAATGGCGGTCAGGGCCCGGTGCCATGCGGAGGCTGGTTCTCCTCTCCGAGTTAACGGCTCTTCTTTCTTCCGGACAGGGATGGGATCCCGCCGTACCGGATCCGCAAGCAGCACCGCAGGGAAATGCAGGAGAGTGTGCAGGTCAACGGCAGGGTGCCCCTCCCTCACATCCCGGTAAGTGCCAGTGCCTCCCAGCCCTGCGTGCCGTCTGTCCTGTCCTCGGAGCTGGGCGCGGTGGCACTGGCAGGTGGGAAAGCCGTTCGCTGTCTCCCTTGAGCTCGGCTCACCTCCCGGCGTGAACGCATGATCCAGGTGCTGTGTGCACACGCTGGCGCCCCGCTGGGTGCAAGGGGCAGAGTTGCAGGCGACATTTGAGTCCCAACAGCTGCAGTCAGTTTGGAGGGGCCCCGGGGGGCAGAACGTCTGGCGCCTTTGTGGGTGGCTGGAAGCACCCTCTGCGCAGGCCTGCCACGTGGTCTTTCTCGCCATCGTGAAGCGGGACTAGCTCTGAGCTTCCAGCACCAGCCTGGAGCCCAGTCCCGGCCCCTGCACGACTGCCCCACCCCGTGGCTCTGGCAGGAATCCTGGTGGGGTCTCTGCTCCCCGGCACCATGTTCCCTGAGCGCCGCTTAGATCAAGGGAAACTTGAGGCATCGGCTATTTTGTGGCAGAATCGCGACAGCTTCCTGGCTTTGCCTTGTAGATAAAGTCCCGGTGGCTTCTCCTGATTACGCGCCCTGGGGGCTTTGCTGGCCTGCAGGTCACGGAGCCGGGTGCGGGGCAGAGCCGGGCGCGGGCTGTCCCTCCGCAGAGCGTTGTCGAGGAGGGAGTCCTTAGCGTTGCTTACTTTGACCTGTCGATTGTGAGCAGGAGAGACCTTGAGGGAGACAGGGACAGCTTAAGCGGCATCTTCAACACCGGGTGCCTGCGGCGTCTGCGAGCAAGGCGTGGAGGGCGCTTGTCGCGCCTGCGCAGAAAGCACCCACATCCTAGCCGGGGTTTCGGATAGTCTTCTAGCTTTTCTGCAGACTTTAATTTCCAGATCAGGAACGTGATGGCTCATGGTCGAGAAGAAAGGATGTTGGTTCTTACTTCTGAGGAAAGGCCGTTCCAGTATTTTGTCGCCTCCCGCCAGGTTGGCCTAAAGCGGGCACTGACATGTCTGCTTATCAGAAAGTAGACGGTACTGTAGGCATGTGTGTGTGCCGGTACACGCATATGCATCTGTGTACGCCCATGCGTCTGCGTGTGTGTGCAAGTGCCACGTTGGGTCTGGGGCCCGCCTGCTGTGCAGGGCCTGTCGCTGTCTGTGGAGTCCTGGCATGCGGGAGGGGCTGGTCCGGGCTGAGAGCCCGCAGCCCGTTCAGGCTGAGCGTCCGCGGGAGGCTCCGTCCACACGGCTCCCTGGTCCTGGGGGCGCCTGTGTCAGAAAGTCCGCGTGCAGAAAGTGCCTGCCGGTGACTCGCACGATGGACAGCGGCAGGCATCTCGCTCTCAGAAGGTTCAGGGAAGGCTTTGTGTTTTTCTTGCAACTTTTCTGTAAGTTTGAGATTGTTTGAAAACAAAAACACCGTAATTCAACAGGTAAGTTAAACAGAGCGTCAGAGCGCAAAGCGCAATCAGCGAGCCTGACTGTGGAGTCCCCAGGGTGCCCACGCAAGGGGAGCAGGGCGACGACCGGAGTCCAGGGGCACCCTGAGAATGTTCTAGAATCAAAAGCGCAGTCCTCGAGGTCTGGAAGGTCATGACTGACTCAGAGTGAAGACGAAGCCAAGGGAGACAGTGGGTGCGCAGGGCAGACCCCACCCCCTTCGTGTTTTGAGAGAGTCTCGCTGTCGCCAGGCTGGAGTGTGGCGGCCTCGTCACAGCTCGCTGCAGCCTCCAGCTCTGGGCTCCAGCGTCCTCCCGCCTCAGCCTCCCCAGCAGCTGGGAGCATGAGCGCCACACTGTCCTTTTCAGTTCCTCCAAAGTTCCACATTTTCATTGACCTGCTTTTTCCTTTATGATTTTTTCCTCTTCCTCCAAAGCTGGAAAGGCTGCCCTTCTTCCGTAAGTCTGATGATTCCCATGGGTCTGCCGTCCTCAGAATCTTGGTGACGCAGCCACAGGGCCCCTGGCATCTCTGCACTCGTCATTCCCGCCGTGTGCACACAGGCAGCCCAGCCCCCGCCCCTCCAGCGCGAGGCCTCGGGCTGGCACCGCGCAGGCTCAGCAGGAAGGGTCCATGTTGGGCCTCTGCGTCCGCTTGGGCATCCTGGCGTCCCCACCCCTCCAGACCACACTGGCCCCTCAGGACCTTCCTGAAGCGCTGGGCGCCCAGCCGCCCCTTCGGAAGTCCGGCCTCCTGCACTGACTCCCCAGCCCCTGCGTCCGCCCGCATCCTGGGCCCGCCCGCGCTCCCCTTGTACTCGGAGTCCCTCAGAGCGAAGCCTGTCTCAGTTTCTGTGGCCACCTCTGCACGTGGCTCCACGCCCAGCCTCCGCGTGAGCCCACTCGCCACGCAGCGTTCTCTGAGCTCTCTGGGCGCCGTTGATGAGACTTTCCAGTCTGACCTAACACCTTGTTTCCGAGGCAGGTGTGTTTTGTTGTTTTGTGGGTGAGAAACAGGAGCCCAGAGGCAGGTCCACGCCAGAGCCCACGTAGGGGGCAGAGGAGCTGACCTCACGGGGAGCCCCCTCCCTGCCCCTGGCCCTGTCCCCGGTCACGAGGGAGCAGCCCCTGCCAGGCCCGCCCTAGCCAGACCTTGACGGCTGGGGCTTCACGACACGTTTCGTCAGGAAGGACATGGTCGGCAGCAGGTAGAGCTGGAGTAGGGGTGGGGACTAGACGGCGGCGTCGTGTTGGGTCAGGTTTTGCCTTCCGTACCTGTGCTTAGGTGTGAGGACACCTGGCGTTCGTTACATCCACTGTGACTGGTTCAGAAAGGTATGCACATGTGTGCGTGTGTGCACGTGCCTGTTCCCGTGTGTGTGCGTGTGGGCACCCGTGCCCGCCAGTGGGAGGATCACGAGCTGGACGTGGCAGGGTGTGAGTGTACGGGAGTCGGGGTGAAGGTGAACCTCGCTCTTTTCTTGCAACTGATCTGAAGTTGGAAATTATTTCAAAATAAGGCCCCCCCAGATCAGGGTATCACTGTAATATAAATACTTTGCAAACTTACGTCATTTTAAAAAGAAAAGTCATCCAGAGTCCCGCCTCCCCCACATTTCTTCCTGCTGTGCGCACGCTCGGTGCTGGGCGCAGTGCGGCCATGAGCCTGGCAGGCTCCCGCGCCCAGATGCCGTGGCCTGGCTGGAGGCACCTGGGAACCTGAGTGTGCTGAGCCTGCCCTGCCCGGCTCCCACGGCCCCGCTGCGGTTGCAGCGAGGGGAAGACTGGGCGGTGAGGATGCTGATTCCCACCGGAAATGGGGAGAGTGAACACTCGCTTTAAAATAAACTGGATTCTATACGCTGTTTCCTCTCCCAAAAAGTGTCTTCAAGGGACCTTGAACCGGTGTGCCCCTGGCGGGGGTGGAGGTCGGGCTGTGGACAGGCACCGCCTCATGCCGTGTCCCCTGCAGCGCACCTGCCGCGTGCCCAAGGAGATCCGCGTGGAGCCGCAGAAGTTCGCAGAGGAGCTCATCCATAGGCTGGAGGCCGTGCAGCGCACGCGGGAGGCCGAGGAGAAGCTGGAGGAGCGGCTGAGGCGCGTACGGATGGTGAGTGGGCTGCGCCGGGCCCGTCTGCTCACAGTGTTTCCGTGCAGGTCGCCAGGCCAGGGCCTGCGTCCGAGAGCCCCTGCACCCATCCAGGCCCTCCCCACCCCCCTGGGCCCGCATTTGAGGGGGCGGGACAGATACGGTTGCCTGCCATGCACTCCTGCAGCCACTGCAGGCTGTCACCCTGCACAGCCAGGGAGCTGGGTGAGCCGTCCTTTCCACGCGCATGCAGGGGCCGCAGTGCCTGAGACACTGACCACGGACATGGCAGGCTCTCTGTCCTTCCGTGTTTAACGTGGTACATGGAGACCGCTGAAGACAGCCCTCCAGATGCCGCAGGCTTCCTGTATCACCTGTAGAAAGGACTTTGCGTTTCTCTTAGCAGGTGTGGCTCCCTCTGGCGGCACATGGTCACTACTACGTGGCGGTCCTCCAGTCTCGTTTCAGTATTTTGTGAATATAAATAGTTATAGCGTAGAAGTACTTCATTTATGTGAGTTTCCACACGTGGAGTTTAAAACGTGATGTCTCTCCAAGGAACCATTTCTTGGTTGGATCCCTTATCTAAGACGCAGAGCCTCAGCCCTGCTCAGCCCCCGAGAGCCCCCAGGTGGGGCTGCTCTCTCCCTGTACACACTCCGAGGTGAGCCGCGCGCACCTGGAGTCTGGACGCGCGGCCACCAGGGTGGGCTGGGCTGCCCCTGGGTTCCCAGCGTGGACGCCACGGGCCTGGCCCCGGGATGGGGAGGCAGGCGGACCCCGTCGGAAGCTGGGTCTCGTCGTGGGAACCAGGTTTGATCGCTGCGGACTTTGAGAATGAGATGAGTAGCCAGGCAGCTCTGCAGGCAGGGGTTTGCGTGAAGACATTAAGCGTGCGCGCGCACATACGCACACATGCGCGCACATACACACACGCGCACATACACACACATAGACACACACAGATTTTTCATTCTCGGTAAACCGTTTTACCCCGTGACCAGCAGCGTCCTCTCCTTTCCCTCCTGGCACTGGGCCTGGGGCGGCCCTCGCCCTCCGGAACCACAGGTGTGGGCAGTGCTGCCCCTGCCACCCCATCTACCCTGTCCCCCATCCCCTGAGGAAGGGACTCGATTAGTCCCTGAGGCTCAGGACCCTGGCCAGGGCTACTTGCGAGGGCCACCGTCGATCTGCGTGAAGCAGTGTCACCCACCACGTGGTCCTGCTGCTGACGGGAGTAAGACCTCGTCTTAGAGACCTGCCACTCACGGGAGTGGCTGCCTTGCTGCCCAGGGCACCCGGTGGCCCTTGGTGGCCCCAGGACCTGGCTGTAGCCAGGCCGTCTGCGGCACTCAGATGCTGGGTGTGTGGCAGCCGCGTCAGACGGTTAAGGGAGTACGAGTAGGAGCACGGCCTGAGCCTCTAAGGTCCTTGTCTGAAAATCCACGCGTTGGGAGTAGAGTTGCTGAAACACTGAAGATACTAATCCTAACGGGCCCCACATCCCGGGTTGTGTGTTGTGACAGAGTCTACACCGCCCTTCCAGTGGCAGAGCACCCCACGGTGACATCGCTGTTCGTGTGACGGTGGCCCTGGGGACACCACAGTTAACTCTTAAAACAAATGTGCTCGTGAGGAAAGGAGGAATTCACCATCCTCTGCTGTGACGTTGAGCTGCGGCGGTTCTGCCGAGGGTTCCCCAGGCTCCTGGCCGTGTGGCTGGGGTCCTGCCAGGCGAACGTTTTTTGTGTTTGTTTGTTAAGACAGGGTCTTAGCCTGTTTCGCCAATAGAGTGCCGTGGTGTCGTCACAGCCCACAGCAACCTCCAACTCCTAGGTTCAAGTCATCCTCCTGCCTCGGCCTCCCAGAGTGCTGGGATTACAGGCACCACCACCACACTGGCTAATTTTTCTATTTGTTATAGAGACAGGGTCTCGCTCTTGCTCAGGCTGGTCTCGAACTCCTGACCTTGAGTGATCCTTCCGCCTCGGCCTCCCAGAGTGCTAGGATTACAGGTGTGAGCCACCATGCCCGGCCAGTGCATGATTTTCTAATGTACTGTGCTATAGATAATGGTCCTTTTTTAAAAGGAATAACTCAAATTTTTAAAATAACTTATTTGCATTGTAAAATGTGGTGCTGTTCGAGACATCCATGGCTGGCACACCAGTCCCCAGCACATGTGTGAGAAACTGGCGGCAAACCCGTGGAAGTCCCTATAAAGGTACAGGAGTCGCCCAGCTCCCTCCCTTGGTCCGCAGTGCCAGGGCCACTCAGCACGGTGTGGTCGGGGGAGAAATAAACGTGAGCCGTGACTTTGGAGTCCGAGTGCTCCCGTCTGCATGGACAGGCTGTTTCCATAGCGTCAGCTCTTCGGGAAGCAGCTGAATTCTGGGACCTCAGCGTGGGGACCTGCCAGGAAATGTGCAGGATGAGCAAGCATCAGCTCCTCTGTGTGAGGGCAGCATTCTCTCTGAAACGTGTTGAAAATGTGTTTGTGGCAGTAAAATTAAGAAATAGGAAAACAAAAGTCTCCACTTGAAGGAAGGAAGCATAGAGGGCGGCCACCCCTGTGTGGCCCGTCTCTGTCCCCGGGTCTGCGCCCTGCCCCATCCACGTCCCCAGCCTGCTGCCGGGGCCCAGCGGGGACTGGGAGGCTCCTGGGTTCAGGCCCCTTGTCCCGGCCCTGCCCAGCTGGGCAGCGGTGGCGTCTGCACAGGGGCTCCTGAACCCAGGAACGCAGCAGGGCCAGTCCCATTTCTTGTGTTTTCCCCACGTGTCCGATTTTCACTGTGCAGCGGTGCCAAGAGGTGACGATGCCACCTTGTCCCCATGCAGGAGGAGGAAGGCGACGATGGCGACCTATCTTCTGGGCCCCTGGGGGCGAGTCACAAGCTGCCTCCCGGCCCCACCTGGCACCACCTCCCGCCGCGCTACGTGGACATGGGCTGCGCCGGGCTTCGGGACGCGCATGAGGAGAACCCCGAGAGCATCCTGGACGAGCACGTGCAGCGGGTGCTCAGGACGCCTGGCTGCCAGTCGCCGGGGCCCGGCCACCACTCCCCCGACAGCGGGCACATCGTCAAGGCGGCAGCGCTGGGAGGTAGCTCCTCTGGGCACAGCAAGCACCTGCCCAAGTCAGGGGCGAAGCTGGACTTGGCCGGCCTGCACCACCACAGACACGTCCACCACCACGTCCACCACGGCGCGGCCCGGCCAAAGGAGCAGGTCGAGGCCGAGGCCACCCGCAGGGTCCAGGGCGGCTTCACGTGGGGCCCAGAATCCTACGGCCACGGAGCCAAGTCCCGCAGCTACTCAGAGAGCACAGGCGCCGCCCCCAGCGCCAGCGACAGCCTGGGCCACGGGTGAGTGTACGCCGGCCGTGCCGCGTGCTGCGGAGTTGGCGCCGTGGTCCCCTTGTGCCTGTGCTGGGGAGGCATGAGGCTGTGGCCTTGTGTGGGGCCAGAACTTCCCTGTGAAATTCATGGGAAGCTCATGGCCGCGGCCAACACGCGTGGCCCAGCCTGTGTGGGGCGTTCTCTGCCTGGTGAGGGCCCCAGGCGCAGCGTGGGGTGAGTCTGGGCTCGGAAGAGCCAGCTTGGTGCTTATGCTCTGCCCTGGGGGGCAGAGGTCCAGGCTGCAGCCGGACCCTGGCTCCAGCCCTGGGTGTTAGACCAGGAGGGTGGGCAGCGGCCAGCCGAGCCTGTCCCCAGACAACACTGGAGCAGTTGGCAGCCAGCAGGCTCCACGGGGGCTGTGGGGGGGACGCAAGGGGCACTGCCGGCAGCCGTGGGAGGTCGTGGGGGGACGGGGCTGACTCACAGGTCTTGCTCCTGCAGCGGGAAAGCAAGTGCGCCCTCCAAAAGGAATGCCAAGAAGGCCGACTCGGGGAAGGGCGCCAGCGTGGATGTGCCAGGGCCCTCGGAAGATGCGGAGAAGACTCAGAAGATTGTGCAGTGGATCATTGAGGGGGAGAAGGAGATCAGCAGGCACCGGAAGGCTGGCCACGGGTGAGCGTCCCCTCTGCCCCCACTGCGGCCTCTGCCAACAGCGGGCTCCGGGCACCCCGTGCCCACTGGCGGGAGGCCAGGCTGCACCCCCAAGAGGCCGGCAGCGCGGCTGCTCCCAAGTCGGTCTCGGCTGGCAGCGCCGCCAGGTGAGAGTGAGCTGAGCCACCTGGCAAGTGAAGTAACCACCACCTGTCACTCCAGACAGAGCCTGCGGGAGAGGCCTTTTGTGTCCGCCCTGGTCACCCCAGCCGCTGGGGTTCTGGTCTAGTCCTGTGCCGTCCTCCCAGAAGGGTAGAGGCGCTTGAGGCTGTGGAGTGAGGCGCCCGTGTCCAGCCTCAGCCTCATGGCCCTACATGGGTCCGTCTCTGAGTATCCCCACTTGGCCTGTCTTGTCCCTTATTCCGCATGTGTCCACACTCGCTGCTGTCCCTGGCAGGGGGGCCGGGGCCCCACAGAGCACTTTCCCCGACGTGGCCAACACCTGCCTCCCTCTGCTCTCCTTGGCAAGGACGGCAGAGGGACAGGGCTGAGCGTATGCTGTGAATGTCACCTGTGCGCAGCTCCAACTGGGGCGGGGCCAGCTCTGGGCGGCTCTCACTGGGTTTTCATGGGCGCGGCTGTGGCTGGAGAGGCAGAGCACAGGCCAAGGCACAGGTCTGGGGCCCTGGCCCCACCTTTGTTCTGACCCGAGGGGCTGCGGCCTCTCCCTGTGGCAGCCTGTGGGGCTCGGACGAGAGGAGGAACCCACCAGCCAGGCCTCCCGGGGGCCCTGGTCTTCGTTCTTGGCCTGGGGCTGCCTTCAGGGTCCTGAGCGCCCTCTCTGAGGCCCCCACCGTAGGGGAGAGAGGCTGCCGTTTACACTCGAGTTCCAGTCCGTGCCAGGATGTCTCGGTGGGTGCAGACGCCTTCCCGGCACCCAGCACGGGAAGGCTGTGGTCTCTGTGACGTGGGGCGGTGAGGGAAGCCACGTGTCCAAAATCGTGGCCGTTACGCCACATGTTTCTGACGAGTCTGGGGCACAGCAGCATGCTACATGTGGTTTCTAATTTATGATATTGTGGATGATTTGCATTTTTATTTCAATTTCTCATGTATTTTAGGTTCTTCACAATGAACAACTTTAATATGAAAAACTTTTTTGACCAATAAAAATGATATACTTTTTAAAAGCTTTCATATACTATATAATTTTTCATTTTCGTTTTAGAGACAAGGTCTTGCTCTGTTGTCCAGGCTGGAGTGCGGTGGTGCGATCACATCTCACTGCAGCCTTGAGCTCCTGGGCTCAAGCGACCCTCCTGCCTCAGCCTGCTCATTAGCTGGGACCAGTACACTATTTGTATCTCAGTAAAGCTATTAAAAATAAGGTATAAAAAAGGAAGTCTGGCCAGGCATGGTGGCTCACACTTACAATCCCAGCACGTTGGGAAGCCGAGGCAGGAGGATCCCTAGTGCCCACGAGTTCAAGACCAGCCTAGGCAACACAGCAAGACCCTATCTCTAAAAGAACATTTTTTTAATTGGGTGTGCGTGTTGGCACATGCCTGTAGTCCCAGCAGAAAAAAAGTCTGCAAGAAAGGGGTGTTTTTATTGTGCTAAGGAGGACATTCACGGGGCTCAGTGGCGGGGCCCAAGCGCAAACCCCTCCCCCACCCCACCCCTCAGTTGACCACGGTGTTAGCTGCTGCCACACACTCTTCTCTTGTTCCCAAGGTCTTCTGGGGCGAGGAAGTCACAGGCCCACGAGAGCTCCCGACCTATGTCCCTTGAGCGCCCTGGGGCTGTGCACCCCTGGGCCGGCACTCAGCTCCGCGGCTCTGTGCAGCCCTCCCACCTCTTCATCCAAGACCCCACGATGCCACCGCACCCGGCCCCCAACCCTCTGACCCAGCTGGAGGAGGCCCGCCGGCGTCTGGAAGAGGAAGAGAAGAAAGCCAGCAGGCTGCCCTCCAAGCAGAGGTGCGGCCATGCTGTGGTGTGGGGGACATTCCTGGCCAGAGCCCCCTAGGACCTGAGGCCTGCACAGGGGCCCTTGGGGGACACAACCTGCCAGTGCCCTTCCTTCGTCTGAGCACCACCGAGGGGGACATGGCTGGTGGCCCTGCCGAGGGAGAGGGTTGGATGGCAGCCCTCCCCACTCAGCAGGGTCTGCCATGCTCATTGTCCCCAAGGAGGAGGGGACTTGTTTCTGCGGCTCACGCTGGATCATGTGGGAGGCAGCAGACGACTGGCTGCTGGGCGGGCTGGGCTTGGAGACGGCGTCCTGGACGGGCTGCGCCCAGTGGGATAACATGTGATTCCGAAACTCTCCTCCCAGAGAGACCCCTGGCCCACAGCCCCCCTTGGCCTCGGCAGCTGGTGTTTCTGCCTCCAGGGCAGGGTAGCTTCTGCCCCAGCCACGAGGAGGCCCCTCTGCGGTGGTGGCCTTTCCCTCCAGGCGGGATCTGGCTTTTCTTTTCTGACCCTCGCAGCTGGGTCTTGCGGTCGGCTGTCCCGGATGTGCTGGGTGCAGGGAAGTCCTGTCAGAATCTGTCTCTCGCCTCAGTCCGGGACTGTGGGCTCCTAGAGGCTGCTGTTGCCTAAGAAGTGACCAGCTCTTCTTGTCCACCTGGGTCACCTGGGGCCTGGCAGCCCCGTGTCTGAACCGGTGTCGGGGTGCAGACCCCTCTGCGCTGCTCTAGGTCGTTGAAGGTTCATGGTGGGCACTGGGCTCTGAGCTGATGCCAGCTTTGGGACAGAAGGGGTCGCAGCTACTTAGAACTGAAAGGGTGATCATTTCGTGGCTAAATGTCCCCTACCCTGTAACTGCATTCAGCCAACAAAGAGCTGCTCTGGGCGGGAGCCCTCGCATCCGGCTCGTCGCCCACGTCTGGCCTGACAGAGCCTGGGGCCCGCAGGCAGATGGGGAGAGGGGCCTCGCGTGGGGCCGGCACATGGCCGGACTGGGGGATGTGGGCGGATCCAAGGCCCTGGGGCCTGCGCAGGTCCCGACGGGGCTTGCTGAGGTCATGGATGAAGCGGCAGGCTCAGAGCATCCAGGACCCTGGCCTGGGCAGGGCTCTTGGAGGACAGGGTGCGGGGTGCTACTGCTTCTCTCTGGCCAGTGACGTCCGCTGGGCCATGACAACCGCTCTGTGCCGTGTGTTTTGGGGAGCTGGGGGCTCCCATGTCTCCACTGCGGGGAGAACCTGGCGTTGCTGGG
This sequence comes from Avahi laniger, assembly GCA_963575035.1. NCBI lineage: Eukaryota > Metazoa > Chordata > Mammalia > Primates > Indriidae > Avahi > Avahi laniger. The sequence continues at coordinate 19,175 of CAUYSK010092641.1, read as the reverse complement.
TTTACTTGTCCAGGGAGCACGCGTATTTGAGCAGCTGCAGATGGCACAGGCTGGGGGTGGGGTGGGGGGCTGGGCTGGGCAGGTCAGAGCTGCAGTCGTCATCACGGTGACACAGCGCACCAGGGCTGTGCATCCGCGCGGAGGGAGCTGCTACACCTGGAACCCAGGACAGGCTCAGCCGTGTACTGGGGTCTGTGGCCTCCCCGGGGTACAGAGGGAGCTGGCACCGCGCTCAGAGCCGGCGTCCACATCGTTGGTGGGGGCTCGTGCTGAGGGGAGGCCGAGGACAGACTCTCCCAGCAGGCGCTTTGCGGCATGGACCACACCCCACGGTGGACAAGGCAGGACTCTAGCGCCCAGAGCCGTGTCCCAAAGTCTGTTCCAGGGAACTCGGAGGGTCCCCGTGCTCCAGACCGAATAAGTAACTCCTGTTTCTTGGCCGTCTGCAGCAGATTCTCTGGCGTTGGGGGTCTTGTCCACTTCCCCGCTTTGGAGCCTCCATGGGGCGGGCCCTACAGCCCCTTGCTCTGTTGCCCACTTGAAGCCACTTGGGCTCATGGCCGGCCAGCGTGGCCCATTGACGCGGTTGTTCCCTAGGTATGTGCAGGCGGTCATGCAGCGGGGACGCGCCTGCGTCAGGCCTGTGTGCGCGCCGGTGCTGAGCGTGGTACCAGCCGTGTCGGACATGGAGCTCTCCGAGACAGAGTATGTGTGCCCCGGGGGTCCTCCAGCACCGCCCGCCTCGGCCTGGGCGTCCGAGTCGGGTCCTGGGACGGAAGCCTGGGCACCACACTTGGAGCAGCGGTGGCTGGAGAAGGCCCCACAGCGCCACGTTCCAAGCTGCCCAGCAGCCTTCCCGCCCGTCCCTGCCAGAGGCTGTTGACCAGTGTGGTGACAGGTGACCAGCAGGCCTGAGAGGAGGCCTGGGCAAGGCTGGCCCTGCACCCACCCAGGCATTGTGGCCAGGCCCTGGCAAGGGCAGATCTGCCTCCTGCCACCTTTGCCTTCCTGAGCCCCCAGCCAGGCCAGGGAACACACCAGTCCCTGACCGGCCGTCCTGGGCTGGGTCGGGGGCTACAGTCATGGTCCCTATGAGCAGGCATTGAGGTGCTGACTGCAGCTGTCCAACGGTGCGTGCCCAGCGGGCATGTGCTGCTCAGAGCCTGGTAGGAGAAGCGCTGCCGCTTCCACACCCCGTGGGGCAGTGTAGACAGGGCTGACTGCCTCCTTCCTGCCCTCGTGCTCAAGACACGAGGAGCTCGCCCCAAAGAGGGGCGAGGGTGGGGGTCCCCCAGGCCTTGCCCTCCCGTCCCCCCCCCACGCACTCAGAGCCTCTGCCCAGGTGAACCCCCAGGCTCGTACCCTGTGGGCTTTGAGAAGGCAGGTGCCCGGGTCCTATCCATTCACCACGTGGATGGTCATGGGCTAAGGCAGCCCATAGGGCCTTGATCCCAGCTCTGGAAGCTTCTGGGTGCACCCAGCTGGCGGGGCTGGGAGAGCTGGGCCTGAGTGGCCTGGAAGCTTCTGGAGTGAGGGGGTCTGGAACACAGGGGGCTCTGCCTGTCGTCCCAGGCACTTAGCGGCCACGCAGCAGGTGGCAGTGGGAGAGGCCCCCTCGCTCGGTGGGAAACAGCGCTGGCCACGCGCTCTGCGGGTCTGGCCAGCTGCCGTCTCTCGTCCTCAGACGGGCTCTGCTGTGAGAGCAGGTCCATTGCGAGCTCGTGCACGGTTCCGTTTGTCCACCTTTGCCCTCCGAGTGTTTCAGTTTCGGGGCTTCAGGTCTCACGAGGATACAAACAGCGTCGCCGCTCTCCTGCCCTGGAGGTGGGGCTGCTGTGGTCCTGAGGACCTGTGGGGGTGGCCCCAGCCCCTGGATGGGCGCTGAGCGGCCTGTGCACACTGTGGTGTGGGCGGGGAGGGGATCCGGGACCTACATGGTGGCGTCACCGGGTGGACTGAGGCCCTGGCCGTCAAGGGGCGGCAGGTGGGCTGGGGCGACGCCACACTCCCCTGTGAATGGGGCCAGCGCAGGACCGGACCCCAGGCTGCGATGCTGCGTGGTGGGTGGGCGGCAGGCCCCTGGCTTTCCTGAGTGTGGGGCAGTCCAGCACTGGTCCTGCCCATCGGTCCCTGTGGGACCCGGGCCCGAGCCCCGTGACCACCCTGTGTCTGTCCCCAGGACGAAGCCACAGAGGAAGGCAGGCGGCGGGAGTGCCCAGGCCTGCGACAGCATCGTGGTCGCCTACTACTTCTGCGGGGAGCCCATCCCCTACCGCACCCTGGTGAGGGGCCACGCCATCACCCTGGGCCAGTTCAAGGAGCTGCTGACCAAGAAGGGCAGCTACAGGTGAGCGTCATGGGGTCGCCCGAGGCCCTGGGGTGCAGGGCTCGTCTGCACCCGTCCACGCCACAATGGGCCATGCGCAGCATCAGGACCAGGGCCCTTGCCCTGCGGGTGGGGAGACCAGCCCAGACCCAGTGCTGGACCTGCTGCCAGCTGCCCCGGGCCAGCCTCACGCACTCCGGGTTCAGCTCCTTCTCGCCTGATGGCAAAGGCCAGGGCCTTCCTGCCAGGTCCGCCCTGTGCTGCTCAGCCCCGGAGGCCCCCAGAGAGCCTGGCAGCGTCTGCCACAGCAGCTCGGGTGGTTTCCTCTGCCCAGCAAAGGGGCTGTGAAACACTCGTGAGTGCCGGAGGCCGTGGTGCCAGGGCAGGGCCTGGGCTCCCTGTGGGGGGACTCGTCCCTGTCACCGCTGTGGAGACAGGGCTCAGCCTCACACCTGCCAGCTCCTTCCTGGCAGCGCCCGGGACCCCAGGGCAGGGGCTCCCGGCAGGCTGAGCCCCGTCCTCATGGCAGATCCAGGTTCGCCCAGGGAGGAGCGAGCGTACGCGGGCGGCGGGCCCTGGGCCTGGGTGTACGCAGCCTTTGCCTCCCTGCTCACCGCCCCCCGCTGCGTCCCACAGATACTACTTCAAGAAAGTGAGCGACGAGTTCGACTGTGGAGTGGTGTTCGAGGAAGTTCGAGAAGATGAGGCCGTCCTGCCCGTCTTCGAGGAGAAGGTCATTGGCAAGGTGGAGAAGGTGGACTGACCACCAGGCCTGGCCACACGCCACAAGGACACGGTCCCAGTGCGCAGGGACGACGGGTGTGGCACGCAGAGGCAAGGAGGGGCCGGGTGTACCACCCTCCCTGGTCTGTGTCGGGGGGACGGGGCCGTCCCCTGCCCACGGCCATCCTCAGAGCCTGGCCTCAGGGCCGACCCACTGGCGCTCACGCACCGGGTCTACTTTCCCACGGGGGTTCGCCTGCGGCCGTCTGGTCAGGGCCAGCCGAGCGTGGGGGCCTCTGTAAATTGTACGTGTCACCGAGTGCCTTCGACACAGCGTGTCTCTTACCAGCCACTGTGTGGACCCGGCGCCTGGCCTCAGTCTCAGCCACGCAGTGGGCGGGTCCCCTCCTGGGGCCGTGTAAATATGTACATTTCTCAGGCCAGGGCAGCAGGGGGCTGCCTGCGTCCATTTTTCACGCGATGACTTGTACAATTATCTTTTCAAAGGTACTTGGATAATAATGAAATAAAACAGTTTTTGAACCTGCCCTGACTGTAGAGCGCACTGTCCGCTGCAGGTGGAGCCCCCGTGACCCAGCCTCAAGCCCCAGCCATGGAGGCGGCCGCACCGGCCTCTGCTGCGCGGGATTTCCTGTGGTATGCCGTTGATACCGTCTGAGCCTCCGGCCGCGGCAGGGAGACTCCCAGACCCTAGTGAGGAAATCCCCAGCCCGATGGAAGAGGCCCCAGGAGGCTGATCTGCGGCCAAAGCCGGGGCGCGGGGGGATGGGGGGCGCTGAGCCAGGCAGGCCTCGCGCAGGAACTATGCGCACAGAGCAGAGCAAAGTGGTTTATTCACGGCTCCTGCTTCTGGGGGCAGCTACAGCTCCTCCTTGGACCCCACGGTGGAGTTGGCTGGGGACTCCTGGAAGAGGTCACAGGCTAGCTCAGGCTCTGGGCTCGGCCACCCCCGCCCCAGCCAGCCCTGCCGACGAGCGGAGGAGACGTGTCCAGAGGCCTGGAACTCTGGATCAAGGGCACCCACCGGGACGGGGGCTCCAGGCTCCTCCGTGGGCAGCTCACCCCCGTGGTCAAGGAACTTGGACAAGGTCTCCAGGTCCCTGGTGCCTTTGTATTCGATCACCTGAGGAGGAACGAGAGGGCCTGGAGGACACACCCCCTCCCAGGACACGTCCGGGGTCTGGGACCCAGCCCCAGGCCTGGGAAAGGAGGGTCCAGGCTCCTGCCGCAGCCCACCCGCCTCACTTTCCGACCTGGCCCTGCGGGGAAGTACTTGAGGGTGGGGAAGCCGGGCACGGCCAGGCCTTCCAGCTCGTTGGCTGTGGCGTCCAGTTCGGCAATGACGACGTCCGCGTGGTCCTTGTACTTCTCAGCCAGTGCCTCCCAGGCTGGGGCCATCTCCCTGCAGTGGGCGCACCATGGGGCATCTGGGACAGAGGCGCTGAGCACAGCCAGCGGGCCCTCTCCCAGCCCCCTCCACCCCACCCCGGCACTCACAGAACTTGACAAACACATTCTTGGTTTCGTCAAAAGCCACCTGCTCGAAATTCTTGCTCACGAGGGTCTTGACTGGCCGCCGGTCCCAGTCCGGGGGCACCTCCTGGCTCAGGAGATAGGGCTGGGGGAGCCAGGCCGGGCGGGTCACTGGGGCCCTGCGAGCAGCTCCCGCCTCCCCCTGCGCCGTGCTGGGCAGTGAAGCAGCCCACCTGGACGTGCCCGGTAAGGACCGTGCGGCAGAAGGCAGCCACAGAGGCCGCGGTGATGGGCTCCCCATCCACCGGCGCGTACTTCTTGGCCGTCTTGATGTTGACCAGGTGCAGGGTGGGGGCCGCCTCGGCCTTGAGGCCGAAGTACCGCAGCATGTGGTCATTGCCTGCAGCCACATCCACCACCACGAACAGCACCTGCCCCCGGAACGGGGGAGCCGCCTCCCCGAAGCCTGTCAGGAGCTCCCTGTGTGGAGTCAGCGTTTGGTTGACAAACAGCAGCAGGTGGTTGAGGATCCTGGCAGCGAAGATCTTGGGGGATGTCTGCGGGGGCGGTGGGGGGAGGGGCGCATGACTCAGGGCACCTCTAGATCTAAGGGTGTCTGCAAAGCAGGGCTCATGACTCGGGGCACCCCCAGATCGTAAGGATGTCTGCAAAGGGGGGCACATGACTCAGGGCACCCCCACCCCTGGGGACCCCTGCCTGGCACCTGTGGCCCGACACACCTGGCTGTTGAACTCGGTGACCAGGCGCATGCTGTGAGTGACGAGGAAGCGGGACAGGTCCACCAGGTCCAGGCCGCGCTTCTTGTCCACGGGGAAATCCGCCCTCCCCTCGTCAAACTGGATGGCACCGGGTGGTCAGTGGGAGCCGCAGCCCCAAGCCCGACGCACACCTCGAGCCCATCCACCTTGGCCAGCGCAGCCGGGATCGATGCAGCTGCTAGCAGAGTGGCCGCCTTGTGGTACTTGGGGGCCAGCGCCTTGCAGTGCGCACACCATGGGGCATCTGGGGGATGGAACCGTGAGTGCCCCAGGCCTGGCCCCACCTCGTCCCTGCCTGACCCACCTTCTTGAGAAGGACCATGGTGTCATTGGTGAGATCAAACTTCTGAAAGAGCTGTGGCCGGTCCGTGAGGCCAAAGGTCATGTCCAGGGCATCCTGGGCCAAGGCCAAGAAGGTCGCCACGTCCTTGTCCTGCAGGTCCTAAGGAGCCCGGCCCTATGAGGCTGGTGGGTGCTGTGGCCGCTGCCCCGTGGCCCGGCCCCCACGCCAGCCAGCTTATCTGGAAGAAGCCGATGATCACCACATCCTGGGCACCCACCAGCGCCTGGATGCCTGCCTCATCCTCCAGCTGCGTAGCGCTGGGCCCCACTCATCTTCTGAGCCACTCGGTGATGCCCTCCGCCTCTCTGGGGCCTGTGGAGAGTCCCCCTCAGCCTGGGCCCTGCCCTGTCCCCAACCCAAGCCACGCCTGCCCCCACACCTGTGTACTCCTCTGGGTGCGTGCGGTTCCCATCACGGAAGAACTTGAGCGTGGGGTACTCCATCACACCGAACTCCTTGGCCAGCTCTGGCTCCGCGGGCCCATCTACCTTGGCCAGCGCAGCTGGGATTGATGCAGCCGCTAGCAGGGTGGCCGCCTTGTGGTACTTGGGGGCTAGCGCCTTGGAGTGCGCACACCACGGGGCGTCTGGGGGACGGAACCGTGAGTGCCCCAGGCCTGGCCCCACCTCCTCCCTGCCTGACCAGAGCCCGCAGCACCTTGGAGTCGGGTCCAGCAGGGAGCAGGTGCGCTCTGTACACACCCGCCGCCTCCAGGGCCCCCCCGAGCCTTAGGCCCAGCCAAGCCCAAGCCCCAGAGAGTCCTTGAGACCCCCAAGGCTGGGGGCACAGGGACCAGCAAGATGTGAAGAGCCTGAGAAGCCTCCTATCGCCACTTTCTCAGGCTGGGGCTCCCGGGCCACATGTGGCTGCCTGCTGTGGCCCGCCAACTAAGAAAACGTGGTTTTTATGTTTGCAAAGGGTTGTAAAAAGACCACAGAAGCACAAATACACATATCTGGGCTGTCTGGGCCTTTACTGAAAGAGTGCGAGATGCCACCACCAGCCACCTGAAAACGGACATGGCCAGCTGGCAGCAACCTCAGCATCACAGCCACAGCTGGCTGAGCAGGGTCCCTACACGACCGCCTGCTCGGCCTAGACCCCAGGCCCGGCTAAACCCTGGGGCTCCGCAGCACAGCGCCATCCAGGGCCCTGGGTGCAGCGGGGGGGCAAGTGCCTGCAGGAGACCCTCCTGTGCCCGTGCCTGTGCACATGGCAGGGTCCAGCCCACTGGTCCCCATGGTCCCCAGCCCAGGCACACACTCACAGAACTCCACCAGCAGGGCAGGGTGCTCCCTCAGGGCCAGGCCCAGGGTGTGGCGGCTCAGCACCAAGATCCCATCCTCCCTGGGCACCTTCTCCTCAGGGGGCTCCTCCAGGAGCTCCTCTGAGGAACCCTCAGGCCCCTGTCCCTGTCCGCAAGGGCCCAAGGCTCCAAGCAGCAGCAGCACAGTCAGGAGCTGGCTGTCCATGGCGCTGCGGGCCCAGCGGGGTGGCAGCAGATAAGGGGACAGGAGGCCAAGCAGCAGCCGCCACGTGGCACCCAGGCCCCGTCACAGAGACAATAAGGCCCACAGCTCCCCCAGCCCACACAGGAGAAGGAGGCAGAAAGAGGCAACACCAAGGGCACTGAGACAGGGCGATGTTTAATGGGACCGTTCAGGGGCAGCGCCAGGCCCGAGGGGGGGGTGTCCCAGGACAGAGCAGAGGGTGGGGCAGGGGTCTCGTCACTCACAAGGGGGCTGGGGAATGCTCGGGGGTCCCTGTGTAGCAAGGGGGGAAGGGAAGGGAAACAAGGACCCCATGTGGGGGTAGGGGTGGGGGTTCAGTCCTTCCACTCCTGGCAGATGTGTAGGCCCCACTCCCAGGACAGGTGGTCCGTCCTGTCGTCATCAGTGAAGAGGGACGTGACGGTGTAGGGGCCCCGCACCAGCACACCCCGCGGCGCCTCCTCCACCGGAGTCACAAACTCGTATTCCTGGGTGCTTGGGCCGTAACTGCCCACCATATGGACAGCCTTGTCCACTGGGGGAGGGCACGGTGTCAGGGCCGCCCTCTGCCGCCCCAGGTCCCTCCACAGCGCCCCGCGTCCCCCTCCACTCTGACCCTACCTCGCAGGCCACGGCGGTAGGTGTGATGCAGACATCTGAGGCCACTGACGATCTCCCTGTTGACCTGGGGGACGGAGGCGTTAGGGATCCTCTAGGGGCTGGGCCCCTGGCTGGCCCTTGCCCCCGCCACAGCCGCCCTCACCTTGAAGGTGATCTTCACTTTGTAATCAACACCCTCCTTCAGGACAAACACCTGGTTTTTCAGCGCAGCCAGGTCCCCTGTGGGGAGACAGCAGTTAAGGTCTAAACTCCTGGGATGAGCTAAAACCCTGCCCCAGAAGCCCCCATGTGGGGCACCATGCCCACGAGGTCTGCAGGGACAGGCCCAGGGTACAAAGTACAAACGTGCACCTGCGAGGGCCCCACCTGGGCTCAGGGTTGCACCAGGTGTCCTGGGAGTTACCTGTGAGGTCCATGGTGATGGGCCTTGGAGCCTGCTCAGACACCAGCGTCAGCCTCCTCACCTGCAGGTTGGGCAGGCTTGGGTCTGGAGAGACACTGAAAGTCTGCTGGATGCCCCACCCGGCCCCGCCCCCACTGCACCCCAACCCGCCTCCAGAGCCCAGGCCCGAGTCCATACCCGTGACAGGAGGTGGCAAGGGCCCCAGCAGCGCCCGCTTGTACTTGGCCAGGCTCTCGTCCTCCAGGTCCAGCTGCTGGATCTCCAGGACGCTCTTCCTGCCCGGCGCACGGTACTCCGGCACGGCCTCATCCAGCACTTCGTCCGGCTGTGGACGCTCACCCTCCTTGTCGGTCAGGAGGACTATGGGTCAAGGAGGGCGCGTGAGCAGCAGCCACCAGCTCACCCTGGCATTGGTGTGCCCACCTCCCACTGCCCAAAGGAACCAGAGCAGAGGCCCAAGGTGGGCCGGAGAGAGCAGCGAGTGGGCCGACAGTGCCCAGCTCGTGACGAGGGGCCCTGGCAGGTGGAGACCTAGCCAGCTCTGCAGTGGCATCAGCTCCTCCTGGCCCCGCTGTCCATCCAGGGCCCCTCCCTGACTCTGAGACCAAAGGTGGGGGGAACAAAGACCCCAAATGGAGGACGTCTCCAAGGGGTGGGGGCTACTATAACATGGTGACCCCAGGCCCTCCCAAGAGCACAGATGCTGCCCTCCCTGTATTCCAGGGCTCCCCACATTCTGGGCTCTTCCCATAATGCCCTGGGACACCCCTGGGTCGCCCACCACCCTGCTCTGGGATGGGGTCTCTCCCAACACCTTCCACAGTCCTAGGGGCTCCTCCCCATGGTGCGCCTGGAGCACGGGGGTGGCTCTCCACACCCCAGAGCTCAAGCTCTGGGACCACTTCCTCCGCCTCGCTTCGGGGAGGGGTCGCTCTGAGTCTCGGCCCACTGTACTCCGGTCTTATCTGGGACCACCGCAAGCCCTCAGGAGCCTCAGCCCCACCCAGGAGAGAGGGATCCAGGCCGCGGCTCTCCAGGGGAGACGTCCCACTGCCTCCCCGGTGTCACAAACACAGCCTTCCACTCCTGGCTTCCTTCCCGTGAGGGTCGAGCCCGGACGCAGTCCCCCCACCCCGCCAGCCCCCGGCCGGGGGTCTGCGCCACGCGCGCCCCTAAAGTTGCCGCGGGGAGGGGCCGGCGCCCGCCGGGCAGAGACCCCGCCGCGACTCCCCCGCCCGCCGGGCCGCTCACCTCGGGCGCACAGCGCCAGCCGGAGCAGCTCCAGCAGCTGCGCCCCCAGCTCGCACGCATCCAGGCCCAGCATGGTGGCGCGCGGCCCGGCCCGCCGCGGAGCCGCCGCCCGGCTCGGCGCTCAGCCCCGGCGCGACTGCGGTGAGCTCATCCCGGCCGGGAGCGCCCCCCGCGCCCAGCGCCGCGCCCGCGCCGCGCGCCCCCAGCCGCTCCGCGGACCCCGCGCAGCCCCGGAGAGACGCGCGTGTCGCCCGCACGGCGCACCCGGACCCCGCGCAGAGGCGACCGGACGCGGACGCACGCGGCTGCGGTCACGAACCCAGGCGCCCGCCCGCCGGCACCGCGCGCCCGCCGTCAGCGCCGCCCCACCCCCGCGGCGCCGACGGGAGCGGGGGGCCTCCCGGGAAGCCCTCGGGGCGCGGCGGGGCAGGTGCGCCCCCGCCCCCTGCGTCTCCCGGCGGCCATTATCCGCGGGCGGCGCGGGCCACACCTGCGCCCGCAGCCCTCCGCCCTCCCCGCCGCCAGCGCCGTCTGGGCGGAGGGGACTCCTGGGGCAGCCCAGCCTGCGGGGGGAGCTGGCGCCCCGCACTCTAGAGGTTCGCAGTCGCCAACAGGGAGGAACCGCGGTGAACGCGAGTCCAGCCCACACATCGAGGTGCGGTCTGGAGATGCCGGCGAACACACAGGATCCCTCAAATGCTTACCTGCGGGAGTGGCCCTTTCTGGGAGGGTGGGGGGGTCTCTGCCCGGCCCTGGAGACCCGATTACCAAGGCCCCTGTCCTCCGGGAGAGGACGTTGCCACCACAGCACAGCAGCAGTGGGGCTGTCCTAACAGGGGGCAGGTAGGAGCTTCTGATCTTGACACCTCAGCTGAGACCAGAGGTGGGGGGGTTGAGGGGGTGGTAGGGCCTTAGGCTGGGGAACAGGTGGACCAAAGGCCTGCGTCTGAGTAAGGGCGGAGGCGGCAGAACACCAGCCTTAGCCCTCTTCTTTCTCAGACACTCCCTGTCCCCCATCCCCATTTCTGAGGACACTGAGATCACACCCACCTGTGTCCAGAGTATCTCTGAGCAGGAAACCACCTTGGGTGCTCGGGGGCAGTGGGGTTTGGGTTGGGACTGTCCCCCTTGGATTCCTCTATCCGCCCACCACCTTTCCTGTGAGCGGGGGCCCAGGCTCCCCTAGAGCACCACCTTGGCTGCCCCTCCCCTGCAGGGACTGGGGTGTTAGGCCACTGGTCTCCAGGCTGGACATGATGCCTCTCCCCTCCAGAACGCAGCCAGACCCTGGGGCCAGCCTGACCCTGACAAGAGAGATGGGATTCTGGCACGAGAGCTTCCCTCCAGCCAGGGCTGATCTCATCCTGCCTGTCCTCTCCAGCAACGGAAATGGACTCAGCTATGTCTGGAAGCTCCTGGCCCAGGGCCCACCCCCACCCTGCCCAGCCCCCAGGACCCCGAGCGAGGAAGGGGACGAGAGGTACCCTGTCTGCAAGAAAGCAGAAACAGGCCTGTTGCAGCTACTTTCGCTCCTGAGCTCGGTGGTGAAGGAAGGAATGATTACTGGAAACACACAGTGCTTAGAGAGAAGGAGAGAGACAAAAGTCTGCAGGAGAAAATGGCCTCCGCAGCTAACTTCCTCTCCATACGTATTTCCAAGGACACGTGCAAAGGGCCAGGGCCATTTGCTAATTTCTTTAACAACGTCCATACAGGTCAGCTGTTTTTAGCTGAACTTTGCACTCAGCAAACAAGCAGCTTCGGGCAGGTGTTTTCACTTGACCCTTCATTCACCTGCTGAGGTTCTTCCCATCCATCCTTTCTTCCAGGCTCAGCCCCTACACAGGCCCATTTGCACCTTTTAAAAATAGGTCAATGACCCTGCCCAGTGGGGCCTGAGGGTCTAGACCTAGCCCAGGGGGTCTGGGATGGATGTGGCCAAACTGTGGGAGGCTGGGAGTGGGGCCCTGAGACCATGGCCGCTGGTGAAACTGGGTGGGGAGGGCACTGAGATCCTCCCTGGCAGCAAAGTGCCTCTCTTCCAGTCCCAGAGTCCCCTGGGCAAGGTCTCTGCCTATTCCCCAACTGGCCCACCCAGGCCCCTGTGCAACGGAGCCGTCTGCCTCACTCCCCTCCTCCCCACCTGGAAGGACCCCGCTCAGGGACCCACAGCAGGAGATGGGGAGACCCAAGCTGCACACATACAGCCTCCAGGCTGATGTGTGAACCCCAGCAGACCACCTGGCACACCAACCCGGCACCCACGGCGGTGCACCGTACCAGGCCAGCGCAGACACATGCTCTGGCAGCAGTCATACCTTCTCCTTGACCCCACAGCCCGTGGGCCCACACATGGGACAGTGTTGCAGTGGCCCCCAAAGCCCTGTTCCTCTTGCTTCCCCATAATCCCTTCTCCTGGATCCTCCTTCATTGAGGCACCGACCCCATCTGAACCCCCATCCTCTCCCTGAGTCCTCAGCCCTCAATGAGCCGTGTGAGCCCCTCCCCCCACCTTCTCCCCGTCCCAGCTGAGCCCCATCCCCTGTATCTCCTCACATCCCCCCTTTCCATGGGGGTCCAAGCCCCGCCCAGGACATACATTTCGGGGTCCCACACCACCCCTATGCCCCCTCCCCGGCACACGGCCCTGGCACGTCCCGGCCTGCAAGAGCCTATTTCTGGGGGAGATCTTGGTCGCTCGCAGGGCGCCAACCCCTTGGCTGTCTCAGACCCGCAGTGGGACCGGGCGACCCGGGACTCGCGGGTGCCGGGGCGTGGAGGGTTAACTCTGGCCACCTCGGGCGCAGGGCCGGGCGGGGTGGGAGCCCCGCGGGACAGGGGCGGGGCAGCCTGGGACACCACCAGCCTCCTCTGAAGCCATGGCCGCCGGCCCCGCACCCTCCGGCGGGCGCGCCCGCGCGCAGAGCCTGCATCTGAGCAAGGTGGGAGGCGCGGGGGTCGCGCCGTCCCCGCACCGCCCGGGCCGGGAGGGCGGGAGAGGAGCTGGCGGGTGGCCGGTGTGGGAGCGCGCGGTGCCCCCGGCCTGGCGGGCCGGCGGGTCCCCCAGCCTTGCGCCCCTCGCCGGGCCTCTCCCGCCAGCTGTCACCAGCTGCCATCCCGAGCTAATCCGGCCTGAGCGCGCTGACCCGGGGCATCGGACCGGCTTGGGAATCGGGACCTGGGACCTGGGGTCGGCCGGAGAAGCTCCTCACGGCCCCCTCCGCCCAGATGGAGCGGGTAGTCCTGAGCATGCAGGACCCCGACCAGGGCGTCAGGATGCGGAGCCAGCGTCTGCTCATCACCCTCGTCCCCCACGCGGTGACCGGTGAGGCGAGGCGCTGCGGGCTGGGCGCGGACCGGGCGGGGGGCAGTGCGTGCCTCGGCCTCCACCGCAATCTCCTGCGCAGGCGGCGACGTCGTGGAGTGGCTGATCCAGAAGTTCTGCATCTCACAGGAGGGTGAGGGGTCAGCCGGCGGGCCTGCCTTCCCCTCCAGGCCCAGGCTGGGGGCGCTGGCTGGTGGCACAGGGCTGGGTCTTCTGGGGGTCACGGGCGTCAGAGCCCTGCAGAGTGTGCTGGGGTTGGGGGAACTCAGGCTCGGGTCCCCCCAGCTGACACCACCCCACCCTCCCAGAGGCCCTGCACCTGGGCACTCTCCTGGTGCAGCATGGCTACATATACCCACTGCGGGACCCTGGCATCCTGGTGCTCCGGCAGGACGAGACGCCCTACAGGTTCCAGGTCAGGCTGGGCAAGGAGCAGGTGGGATTCCCAGCTACCTACCCAGAAAGCCAACTAGTGGAGACTCTAGGGAGGGGCGTGGAGCTTGCTGGGATTGGAGTGGGATGTGGCGATGGTATTGTGGGCTGGTGGTCTACTGCCCCCTCCCCAAAAGGCCTGGACTGGAAATATCCGTGTGGTGAGGACTAGGTTAAGCGACAGAGTGTCAGTTTTCCTGGGGCCACAGCAGGGACCCCATTAGAGGTAATAACTACGGAAGATTCTGCTGGCTTCCTGAGAGTCCTAGACCCTCACCCCTGAAGAAAGAGGCTATGGGGGGCATGAGGACAGGAGCCCTGCACTTCATGTCCTCAAATGTGATGGAGACCTTTCCCTCCTCCCCGACCACATCAGGGACCCAGGCCCAGCCTGCCACCAGTGGTCTCCCCACCCCAAGCACAGACTGTGACTGCCCCACCCCACTCTGAAGGGAGGGCTCGGGCAACCACTGTCGGGGAGGCTGCCCCTGCCCAGAGCTCCAAAGGGAGAGCTGAGCTCAGTTCCAAGGAGGCCGAACGGCCCAAGTTCAGCAGGGCTTCTGGGTGGTGGGCAGACAGGGAGGTCCTCCGAGGCCCTCTGCGAAGCCCAGTCTCCTTCCGAGGGAGCTGTGAGGGGATATGACATCTGGAGTGGTCCCAGACACCCTTCTCCCTGCACCCCACCAGACACCGTACTTCTGGACAAGCACCCTGTGGCCAGCCGCTGAGCTGGACTATGGTGAGTGAGGAGGGGGCGGGCTAGCCTGAGGACAAGCTCCCAGGATGGTGGACCCAAGGATGATGCCTTGGGGTAGGAGCAGAGCTGCCCTCTGCAGCCCACACCGTCTTTCCAGCCATCTACCTGGCCAAGAAGAACATGCGGAAGCAGGGGTCCCTGCTCGACTATGAGAAGGTGGGACCCTGCACCAGGCTTCATCCAGCTGGAAGAATCCATGGCCCCACGTTTGCCCCAGAGCATACAGCCCAGGCCCTGAGATCACCCCTCTGCACACACCCCTACTCCCTGTACGGTCTCCCTGGAGTAGTGGGTTCCATGCCCCGGAGCTGGGCACAGGAGGGGGTTACCCACCGAGACCCTGCTGCCCCCAGGAGCGCTATGACCAGCTGCTCAAGAGGATCAACCACGCGTGGGACCTGGTGCTGATGCAGGCCAGAGAGCAACTGCGGTAAGACCTTGCCGCCTGCCCGCGACATTAACCCAACCTGTTCCAGAAGCTGTGGGACCTGTCTGGTACTGCCCAGGAGTGGCTGCCCACCCAGGCCCGGGGCTGAGGGTTGGGGGAGGCACTGCAGTGGCTCAGTGTTTTCCCAACTCTGCCTACTCCTCCCAGGGCAGCTAAGCAGCGCAGGAAAGGGGACAGGCTGGTCATTGCATGCCAGGAGCAGACTTTCTGGCTGGTGAACAGGCCCCCGGTAAGCCCTTGTTGGGGAGTGGGGGTGTCATGCTTCCCTGGAAAGCTTCCCCAGGGCCTCTGTTTTGAGCCTGTGAAGGACATGCCTTCCAGGTCCTGGTTCACCCAGAGATCTGCAGGTCAGGTCTGAGGCCGCCCCACCCTCAGACCACAGGACAAACCAGCTGCTCTCTCAGTCTGAGGGGGACTGAAGACCCTCAGGAGAAGGCAGAGTGCGGGGCTGGCCTCAGCTACAGCATGAGGGACTGAGGTCACAGCCCAGGAGTTGCTGGGGTGCTCACTTAGTATCAGACCTTACCCAGAACTGTGGTCCTGGCAGGTGGTTTGAGGTCCCACTACCATCTGGGGCAGTGGGGAGACCAAGTGGATAGGCCACGCAGGGGGGGCACGAGCAGAGAGGAGCCAGGGCTTGGGGCCGGGTCAGGGCTCTCTGCTCCTGAGCTCCCTTGAGCGAGTCCACATTACAGGATGAAGCGCTTCAGCTTCCAGGGGTCTGTGGAGGTAGAACTCAGCCCTAGGGTGGGGTCTCAGAAGGCCCCAGAGGTGAGGTGAGGCCACCAGAGTTGTGCCCCCACCTCACCTCATCTCCCCTCTGCAGCCCGGGGCCCCCAACCTGCTGGAGCAGGGTCCAGAGCTTGGCTGCTGTGCCGCCAGCCCAGTGCAGATGGTGAGCCCTGCTCGTGTGCCCACCCCACTGCACCGTGGGACTGCTTGGGGGCTGGGGCTGCCTGTCCGTGCGTCCTCCGGACCCCCCAAGTGAAACATGGTACAGCTGCTCCTGGTCACTCTGCCCTCACCCTCCCCAACCCCAGTGGCCTGCTAACTCACCTTCTCTTCCCTGCCATCTGCTGCTACGGTACACGCAAGTGGGGTGGTCCTGGGGCAGGGAAGGGGCTCTTCCCCCAGGCTGGGAGGCTCACAGGGACTTGGAGGGGTGACCAGCAGGGTTACGGGCCTGAGGGACCTGGGCTGAGCCAGCCTCCTGCCTCCTGGGCCTCTGGTGGCCTCCAGAACTAGAGGGAACCAGACTAGGACAGACACATCCCCAAGTTGTAGCAGCAAAGCCCTTTGTTCAAAACGAACCCCACCAAACCCACAATCCAGAACAGATGAACTTCTTCCTGGGTTCTAAACCCCACACAGAGTCGGTCAAAGAGAGCTGGGGCAAATGTTGGGACTCATACATGTCCTGACCACGTGGTGGGTCCCCTTGCCTCTGGCTCCGGACCCATGTGGGGAACATGGGTCAGCGGCCTCAGGGTCACGGCTCCTGAGTTTGAGTTAAACCCGGGTTCCCCAGTGTCAGCCCATTAAGAGTGCTTTTCATGTATATGTTGTTTAAAAAATGATTTAAATGCATTTGAAAATATCACATATTAATCACAATTGGGGGACTTCAAGGCAACTGTGAGAAGCTGAGGGTTCTGTGGAATGTTCCAGAAAGCTCTGGACTACAGGCCCCCAGAGGTCTCCTGGAAAGTCAAACTCTCCATTGGAGGAGGGGGCTCTGAGGGACAGGGCTGGGCCTGCGCTGTTCTCTGTAACATCCTGCTGGGACAGGGTCTCAGTCATGGGCCTGCGATCTAACTGCAGTCACCTGTCACCTTCTAGACCAAGAGCTCGGATTTCTATAAGCAAGAGGTAGGTCCAGGGTGGGTGGGGGTTTGGCCTCCGGCCCCCAGCCCAGGACTAGGCTTACGAGTCTCTCGTTCTAGATCGAGCGCTGCAGGAAGGCCCTGGGCAGGGCCCGGGTGAAGTCTTCTGTCTGCCTTGAGGCGTGAGTCCGTGGGGCAGCTGGAGACCCCCAGCCCAGAGCCCAGACCCTTTCTTGCGCGCCCTGTCCCTGAGGCCCTGTCCTGCCCAGCCCCCGGCACTGTCCTCTCCAGGTACCTGCAGTTCAGCATCCAACACAGGCTGCATGACCCCATGTTGTCTGGCTGCCTCCCCAGCAACCCCTGGATCACAGACAGCGCCGCCTACTGGGCTGTGAACTCGCCCACGTGAGCCCTGGGCGGGGTGGGCAGGGGCTTGTGTGCTCCCATCCTGGGCTGGCACAGGGTCAGCCCAGCCACCCAACACCGCCTTCCCCCAGGGCGGCGGCACCTACAAAGCTCCGCGTGGAGCGCTGGGCCTTCAGCTTTCAGGAGCTGCTGGAAGACCCCATGGGGCGGGCCCATTTCATGGACTTTCTCAGGAAGGAGTTCAGTGGTGAGAAGCCCCCGCCACTACCTGCTCTGGACCCCATGAGGGAGGCTGCTGCCTGGGACCCTGTCCCCCACGTTTCTGCCCGCCCCTCAGGAGTCCCCTGCTGGCTCCTGACTGGGTTCCTGGGCCCCCCAGCTGAAAACCTCAGCTTCTGGGAGGCGTGTGAGGAGCTTCGCTACGGAGGGCAGGCCCAAGTCCCTGCCCTGGTGGACGCCGTGTACCAGTGAGTGCCACGGGCCGGGTGCTGACTGGCTGCTGGGCAGACGTACCCGCCTGGATGACCTGACACTGTCCCATGCCCAGGCAGTTCCTGGCTCCTGGCGCTGCCCACTGGGTCAACATTGACAGCCGGACTATGGAGCGGACCCTGGAAGGGCTGTGCCAGCCCCACCGCTACGTCTTGGATGACGCCCAGCTGCACATATACATGCTCATGAAGAAGGTGGGCCCTGGGCCAGCCTGGAGGGCGTGGGGTGGGGGCGCCCCAGCTGGGCCTCGCCGTCTGTACTCACTGACCATGCTGCTCCTGCCCGTGGGAGTGCCTTCCCTGGGGCCCGCTGGCCTGGGGGTCCTGGGGCCTTGGCCGCACTATGCTGGCTGCTCTCTGAGGTGGTTTCGTCCTGTAGCTCACTCCATCCAGATAGCAGACAGGGGCGGAGGGGCTGAAGGACCTGCCCAGGTCACATGCTTAGTAAGGGTCCAGCTTCGACTTGGAAAAGCATTTTAATATAGAAATTTTCAAGTATGAACAGAAATGAATTAAAATGAATTCCTGTGTACCCATGGCCTACCTTCAACTCAGGGCCTGTCCTGACAGGTCTACCCACCTCCTACCACCCTGCTCTTGTTACCTGAAAGCCACTTCCAGACTTCCTACCTATAGATACTTCAGCATATATACATACATATCCTTCTCTATAGCAAATGGACACCTCCCGTTTTCAAACCTTACTGTAGATGCCAACATGACACTGTAAACAAACAGCACTTACTTTATGCCCCCGAATACCTAATCAGGGTTCTCACCTCCTCCCTCGGCCTTTGTGCTGGTTTCCTGTGACTGCTGTAAGAAACCACCACAAAGCAAGAGTCATGTTCTTACAGCTCTGGAGGTCAGAAGTCTGACACGGTCTCCCTGGGCTGAGGTCAAGTGTCTGCAGGGAAACCACTTCCTGCCTTTGCCAGTCTGGCTCTTGGCCCTGTCCTGTCTTCAGAGCCAGCAAGGCAGCATCTTCCCGCCCCTCTCTGACCCTCCAGCCGCCCCCTTTCACTCACAAAGGCAGCCGTGATCCTGCTGCACCCACCGGATAATCCAGGATCATCTCCCGTCTTGAGACCCTAAATATAATCACAGCTGTAAAACCCCTTTACCGTGCACGGGGACTTACTCTCAGGTTGAAGGATTAAGCGTGGACATCCCTGGGGGACAGGGGGATTATTCCGCATACTACAGCCTATAATTATTTCTTTCTCTTTTTTTAATTTGCTTGAATTTGAATCCTAATTTTGTTAGAATTGGTCAATAAGTCTCTTGAATCTCTTCTTGAAGTACAGGTTTTTCTCCACGTCATCTCTTCCTTCTTTTTTGTTTGGAGGTGCCGGATCCTTTGTCCAGCCTGTTTCTCACAACCTGGCTCTTGCTGACCACATCCCTGTGGCCTCGTTGACCTGTTTCTCTGTCCTGTCTTTCTGTAAGGTGGCAGTTACATTCAAGGCTCAGTCAGATTCATCTCCAGGATTTGCTGTTTGTTTGCCTGGTTTTTGTTGGGGTGGTGTTTGGTGTCTTCTGTCAGGGTACACGAGGTGCAGTTGCCTCTCTTTGTGGTATAGCCACTGCTCTGCCTGTGTTAGGGACCGCAGCGCGCTCCTCTTCTAGCTCTGTCCCTGCCTCTTTATCAGCGAATGCTTCTATGAGCCGCCTCCCTCCCCTCTCTCTGGGTGTCCAGTGGTGCCGATTGTGGGAGAAAGGCAGGTGCTCGACACCTTCCTTTATTTACCACCTTTAAAAATAATGAATTGGAGTCAGGCGCAGAGGCTCACGGCTGTAGCCCCAGCACTCTGGGAGGCTGAGGCAGGAAGATCATTTGAGCCCAGGAGTTTGAGTCCAGCCTGGGCAATACAGCAAGACCCTCTTCTCTAAAAACAAAAAAAATCTATTAAAAAATGAGCTGGACCCTAGTATCTGCCGAGGGTGGTCAGTGAAGTTTGGATTTTTTTTTTTTTTTTTTGAGACAGAGTCTCACTGTGTTGCCCGGGCTAGAGTGCCGTGGCGTCATCTTAGCTCACAGCAACCTCAAACTCCTGGGCTCAAGCGATCCTCCTGCCTCAGCCTCCCGAGTAGCTGGGACTA
>CAUYSK010092638.1:0-17736 GCA_963575035.1 Avahi laniger | reverse complement strand
AAAAAAAAAAAAAAAAAGCAGGTAACCAAAATGTCAACAGAATATTGAATGTTCCAGATGAATCTGAGGTTAGGCAAGCTTTCAGAAACAAA
The DNA here is from genome assembly GCA_963575035.1 of Avahi laniger. Taxonomy (NCBI): domain Eukaryota; kingdom Metazoa; phylum Chordata; class Mammalia; order Primates; family Indriidae; genus Avahi; species Avahi laniger. Next base: position 17,644 of record CAUYSK010092638.1, on the reverse strand, counting down.
CCACCAAGGGTTCTTGTTCAGATTTACAATTACAGGGAGGAGGAGGAGGACACTGCACTAATCATTCATAACTTCTGGGAGTGGCTTCTCTAAGGAGACACAGGAAGACAGTTCTGTGTCAAAGAGAACATGAAACAAGCATTTTTTCACTACTACCTCGGATTCAGAGTAGACATAGATAACTCTCTGCCTGGACAATGGTCCATAAGAACTTATATTTGCAAAAGAGAACATTTATTTTAAAATTCTATATACATAGCCATACAGAGATACCACACTGAAGCAGCTCTCTCAGGAACCTTCCAGTGAGCCTTCTCTTATAATTGCCCCAGCAAGATTTCGTGCAAGAGCAAGTCTCAGCATTTCCACCTTGGTAGTCTCTATGTCATCATCCTGCAAAGCAGAGAGAGCCAGCATGAGCCAGTAGGAAGGATTCCTTCCTTAAAGTTCCTGAAGGTTCTACCTAATCCAAAGGTAGAAGGCAGACAGAGAACATTTAACATTAAGTAGTAGCTTCCAGCAAGTAAAGGGCCATTTTGAAGGGCAGGAAAGAGGAAAAAAACGTAGGGATCAAAATGCTAGAATTGTCTATTTTCTCCTAAAAGAAGGTGGTGAGTCAGCTACAGGTTAAGGGAGAACTAAGAGGCACATGAGTTCATAAGGAGCCAGTGTCTCTGGAAGGAAAGGGAGGGGAAGCCCAAGAGTCAAGTCTTTTCCCATCTCTGTACCTCCCTTGTGGAACCATCAACCAGAAGTTAAAATGACCTGGAGTTGCTGGGCATCAGGTTCACCGTGCTCTGGCCTTTCTGATGTCAAGTCCTCCAGACACCGCATCAGCTCATATGTCTGATCTGCTGAAAAAATCACCTAGAAGAGAGAGGCTGCTTTGCTTAGCTGCTCCCCAGCAAAGGCCTGCACTGGTTGGGGCACAGGCCCAAGTTCAGAGAAGTTCTTCCTTCTGTGCCTTTCTGAAGAATGTGCTTTGTACAAGAAGCCCTGGGAGGATGAAGCAGCTTCTAATTCTCACTTCTGGCCCTTCTAGTAAGTGCCCTGGGCTGAGTATAGTTGGTAGACAGCTGCTTCATTTCAAAGTAAGTGGTTTTCTTGTGTGAACGTGGGGTTTACAGAGGAGGTACTACAGAGGACTATGTGCGCGTGCACACACATAACTACTTGGGAGAAAACACGTGCACATCTGCAGTAGCTACAGAACTAAGCACTGTCGGGACTCTAAAAGGTAGAGAAGAAATTCACCGCTGACTCAACCTTTACCTGTTTCTGTTCCAAAAGGGGCAGGGCATCTGTTAGCAGTGTCATCCAGAAAGACCGAGGGGCAATCTGAGAAGTCATCAATGACAGGAGAAGAGAAGCGGCATCAACAAAACGCTTCTCCCCATATAATCGGTGGAACTCGCGGTACTTTCCTGTTAAGAAAGGAGAGCAGGAGGTCACCTCCACATTCTGTTAAATGGCTCAAGTGAACCTACAAAACGCACCCTACAAAAGGCTGGGCGTGGTGGCTCATGTCTGTAATCCAAGTGCTTTGGCAGGCCAAGGTGGGAGGTTTGCTTAAGCCCAGGAGTTTGAGACCATCCTGGGCAACACAGTAAGATCCCATCTCTACAAAAAAAAGTAGTCGGGGCGGTGGCATGTGCCTATAGTCCCAACTACTGGAGAGGCTGAGGCAAGAGGATTGCTTGAGCCCAAGAGTTTGAGGCTGTAGTGAGATATGATGACATCACTGTACTCTAGTCCAGGCAGAGTGAGACCTTGTCTCCAAAAACAAAAAAAGAAGCACAAAGAAAGATGGAGGCACAAAAAAAGAGACATGACAACTAAACTCTTAATCCTGGACATGACAGGACCTTACTGGGGCAGCTGATGTAATCAGAATATGGACTGTGAATTAAATAAGAATATTGTATCAATGACAGATCTCCTGATTTTGATAACTATTATTTTTAGGAAATACACACTGAAGTATTTAAGGAGAAAGGGGAACAATATTTCCAACTTACTCTAAAATTGTTCCCAAAAGAATTGACTGACCAAATGAGGAAAGAATGGTAAAACAAAGCAAAATATAAAGTCATCCCTCAATATGCCCAGGGCATTGGTTCCAGGATCCCTGTGGATACCAAAACCCAAGGACGTTCAAGTCTCTCATATAAATGGGGTAGCCTTTGTATATAACCTATGCAGATCCTCCCATGTACTTTAAATCATTTCCAGATTACTCGCAATACTCAATACAATATAAATGCTAAGTAAATAGCTGTCATATGAATAATGAGAGGGAAAAAAAGTCTAAAGCCAGGCACAGTGGCACAAGGCTGTAGTCTCAGCTACTTGGGAGGCTGAGGCAAGAAGACATTTGAGCCCAGGAATTCAAGGCTGTAGTGTGCACCATGATAAAGCCTGAGAATTCAGCCATTGTACTCTATCTAGCCTGGGCAGCATAGTGAGACATCATCTCAAAAAAAAAGAAGTCTAGATGTTCAATGCAGATGCAGCCATCCATTCAGTTGGTTGAATCCACAGATGCAGAACCCTCAAATATAACGGGCCAAATGTAATTGGTGAATCTGGATGAAATGTATATGGAAGCTCCTTATTCCTTATACAATTTTTGCAACATTTCTCTAAGTTTGAAATTACTGGAAAATAAAATGTTATCAAAAACTGCAGAGTCGGTCGGGTGCTGTGGCTCACGCCTGTAATCCTAGCACTCCGGGAGGCCGAGGCGGGCAGATCCTTTGAGCTCAGGAGTTTGAGACCAGCCTGAGCAAGAGTGAGACCCCGTCCCTACTAAAAATAGAAAGAAATTAATCGGACAACTAAAAATATATAGAAAAAAAAAATTAGCCGGGCATGGTGGCACATGCCTGTAGTCCCAGCTACTCAGGAGGCTGAAGCAGGAGGATCGCTTGAGCCCAGGAGTTTGAGGTTGTTGTGAGCTAGGCTGACACCACGGCACTCTAGCCCGGGCAAAAGAGTGAGACCCTGTCTCAAAAAAAAAAAAAAAACCTGCAGAGCCTGGCACATACGGTTCTACGTAGTTTGGAGTTTGGGTTTAACAGGAAGGAAAAACTTAGAGAAGTCTAGAATGATCCCTCCAACCTCTATTAACTGTTCACTTATGCCCACGATCCAGGGGAACAGAACCCAGAGAACTCACCCAGGAATGTCAGTCGGTCACTGAGCATCATGGCTGGCCCCAAGTTGTCAATGAGATCCAAATCAGAAAAACAGCCTCGCTCACAGTAATCCCTGAGGAACCTGCGGGCCAGGCCCAGAGATCAGAGCAGCAGTCCCAGGCCCATTTCCCCAACCTCCCAACCTCCCAGACAACCCCTGGAAAGCCAGCACCTGCTGAACCCACCTGTCTGACACAAGCGTAGCAAAGGCAGCATCTTTAGCACGGATGCTCCAAGAAAGGGCGGAACCCAGGCGATTGTTGCGGACAGCTTTCATGGCTAAGATCTTACAAATGCTGCGAACTTTGCAGGGGGAAAGAGAAAAGACGAACCCTTTCACCCCCAAAATCACCATTCCTGAGCCCTGGAGGGATAGAGGTGACTTTCCCCCAGCCTCTCCCGTAGGCTCCAAACACAGCTGGGTCAACAGAACTAGAAACTCTGGGATTTACAAGTGGCGTTTGGGTTCTGCTAACAATATAATGACCCACCACAGTGGGATGGGCTATATGACCAGATGTGATTTCAGGGGTGGCAAAAATATTTTGTTTCTCCCCAAATATCAGCTCCTCCATTACCTGTCCGGGTATCTAAAACCTTATCTTCCTTTAGGTCTGGAACACCATATCCTTTCAGAGATGGTCATAAACATGTGACTGCCTCTGGGCAATCGCAGCTCAGGTTTTTATCATGCAACAGTGAGGAAGAAAAGAAGGGGCAAACTTGTCCGTACTGGTTCCCCTCCCTGTGTTCTTCCGGAGCCACCTCCAGCACCACTTCCCCACAGAGCCTGGCTTAGCTGGCAACACAATTCCCTTGGGACATGGAAACTCGGCACTGATTCCAGGCCTGACCTTGTGGAGAAAGAGCGAGGAAGTGGCTCAGGGCCTTTTCTAAAAGGTACGTGCTAGATCTCCTCAGTCCCACTGAATCCCTTGCTTTCTTGTCCCTCCCTAGTAACTGTCCTGTGTCTTAGTTTACCTATTGACATCCACTGCCTCTCCAGTGTGGCTGGTGAGGACGAGGCTGGCATGGTGTAGGCTGGGAACAGGGCCAACTCACCTTGTTCAGTCATCTGCCGCTGCTCACAAATTCGCAGCACCTTGAGGGCTTTCTGCTCGGTGTTCAGAGGGATTCGCTCAATGTGCAGCTCCAAGGAAACTCGGCCCAGCTCAGGGCAGTAGTCAAAGTAATCCACCCCCAGTTGCCACAGGCTGCAAAGGTCCGAGGAGGACAGACATAAGGGTGGTGAGCCCATGTGCTGCCCTGGGGCTCTGGAGCCTGGTACCTAAGGAACCAGGGATCTCAGGAAACCAGAGAACAGTCCAAGCTCAAAGGGCACCTGTATGCTGAAGAACATCCCAGCATACCCTACACCCATGGGGACTTTCCTACCTGTGATGAGCAAACAGTCCTGAGGCATATTCCAGCAGGAGGAATTCTCTCATGTTGGAACCAAAACTAAAATAAAATGTAACATAAGACCAAGATTCCTTGCCAACTCCATTCAAGGCCACCTTCCTCTGCCTAGCCTCCCTTCCAGGCATTTGGCTCAGCCCACCCTCGAGGACTTGATGGTGGGGAGAAGAGGATCAATGCACCCGGCCAACTTACTAGAGGTTGTGGGACTGGAGGAGCTTGCAGTGATCCAGCAGGTCTGTCAGGTGGGCCACAAACCACCAGTTGCTCAGGGCGATGCTACAGATTCAGATACCAAGGCAAGAAGGAAAGTCAAGGGCAGATGCCATGTCTCACACCAGTGGGGTGTGAGCAGGAACCCCACGTCCTGTGCTTCAAAAAGAAGGGAGGGGTATCACCTCGCATCTGTTAGGATGGCTACTATGAAAAAGTCAAAAGATAGTTGGTGAGGGTGTGGAGAAAAGGGAACCCTTGTACATCGTTAGTGGGAGTGTAAACTGGTACAGCCATTCCAAAAAACAGTTTGGAGCATCCTCAGAAAATTAAAAGAACTACCATATGATCCGGCAGTCCCACCTCTGGGAATATATCAAAGGAAATAAGGTCTCAGAAAGACATCTGCACTCCCATGTTCACTGCGACATTACTCACAATAGCCAAGACATGGAAACATGTCCATTGTGATGGATGAATGGATAAAGAAAATGTGATATACGATTATATACACAACAGAATATTAGCCTTAAAAAAAGAAAATTCTGGGCTGGGCGCGGTGGCTCATGCCTGTAATCCTAGCACTTTGGGAGGCCGAGGCAGATGGATTGTTTGAGCTCAGGAGTTCGAGACCAGCCTGAGCAAGAGCGAGACCCTGTCTCTACAAAAAATAGAAAGAAATTAATCGGACAACTAAAAATACATATAGAAAAAATTAGCCGGGCATGGTGGCGCATGCCTGTAGTCCCAGCTACTTGGGAGGCTGAGATAGAAGGATTGCTTGAGCCCAGGAGTTTGAGGTTGCTGTGAGCTAGGCTGATGCCACGGCACTCTAGCCCGGGCAACACAGCAAGACTCTGTCTCAAAAAAAAAAAAAATTCTGCCATTTGTGACAACATGGATGAACCTAAAGGATATTATGCTAAGTGAAATAAGCCAGACACAGAAAGACAGACACTGCATTGTCTCAACTTATGTGGAATCTTAAAATAAAAAAGTCAAACTCATAGTAGCAGAGAAAATGGTCATTGCCAGGGGCTGATGGGTGGGGGAAATGGTGAGATGTTGGTCAAAGGGTACAAACGTTATAAGGTGATTATGTTCTAGAGACCTACATATAGCATGGTGACTATAAATAACATACTGTATACTCAAAATTTGCTAAGAGAGTAGTTTTCAAGTGTTCTCACCACACATATAGAGTAACTATGTGAGATGATATGCCAATTAGCTTGATTGTGATAATCAGTATACAATGTGCGTGTGTGTGTGTATATATATCTATATCAAAACATCATGTTGTATACCTTAAATATATATAACTTTTATTTGTCACTCATGCTTCAATAAACTGGGAAAGAAAATGGGAGAAAGTGGGCTACATGAGCCTCCCAGAGCAGCTGCTGCTACCTGGATCTCTGACAGTTATGGCAAAACCACTAGAGAAGCCAGGAGGGAAGCTGGGAGGGCCCCAGAACTAAGGGAGCCAACGTACGGTCCAGTCTGTGCAAATGCTACCCACAAGTGGAAAGAAGGGCATAGACAGCTTCCAGTGTCTCCCCAAAGGGATCCAGCTGCCTCCAAGGCTGGAGAGAAGTGACCAGTGAAGGCAGAGAAAAACACAGCTCTAGTGACCGACGAGACTTCACAAAGTACTGGAAGCGGCTGCTGCAGTCTCTCTGCAGGGTTCAGCAAGTCTGATCCAGTTAGGTTTGGGATATTCACATGCATATACTGAAGAATTCTAACAGAGCAGCCTCCACACAGGTGGGCAGCCTCAATGTTCAAAAATGAGGAAGGCTTAACAGCTCCGAAGTAGCCTCTGCTGGAAATAGGGGAGAACTCCGCGGAGTCAGGAAGACTGACTACAGTGAAGGTGACTACCCTGAGGAAGCAACTGTAATCCCCAAAGGACCGTTTACCCCGCACTGAAGCCACTGTGACCCCCTTACCCTGACCTCTGCATTGCTTTTTGGTGGCTCTACAGTAACTACTACCCATCACCGCCTCTGCCTAACCGAGCTCTGGTAGCTGCGAACCTGCTCTTCCAGAAATGCGGCATGAGGTTTGCACACACTGCTGTACTCTGCAACTAAGATTATGGGCTGGGCTAACACACCAGCAAGAAGATTCTAGATTAGGCAGACGTTAAACTAGACCTCTCCATGGCTTTTGAAGGAAGACCTGTTGCCTTTTAGTGTAGTATTTTGGAGGACTTGAAGGGCACCAGGGAAGCTGCCAACATCTTGCCTGACTCAGTCCCAGGGAAGTGGAAACCAGCTCCCTGTAACCTTTTGCCAGAGAGCAAGGAACTGGCCCATCCAAAGGAAGTTGTAAGCCAAAGGGGAGGAAAGGACTTCTTGGAGGACACCTACAGACATCACCTTTCAGCTGTTGGAGCTGACGGGCAAACCCATGGCCTCTGCTTTAGGACCTCCAGCTGCCCTTTCTGCCCCTGAAGGTCTGGCACAGCTGATGGGGAGTGGGTAATCAAGTGCCCACATAGAAACCTCCCTTCTAACACCTTTAAAAAGGAGACCCCCCATCCACCTCTCACGAGGTAGGGTCACAAACCAGCTGATATCATACTCCAAGCAGTGAGGCTTCCCCAAAACACCAGCCCACTGGCTCAAGTCCAGACAGACACACTCCTCTCTCCCTTGCTGGAACTGTGCATGGGTCTGACTGATACAACCCATGAGAAAATGAGTGCTCGTAAGACCGCAACTCAATCTTCACCCATCTGGGAACCACACTTCTGAAACTACTACTGTCTCTGAAGACATTTCAGCTCTTTTCACAATTCCTGGAACAAGATCTGCTTTTCGTTTTGTCTCTCAGAATGGGAGAAGAGGTAGCTTCCTGACCAGAAAAATGCAAACAAGATTTATAACTAACAAACTTCAGATCCTTTCCTGCTTGTAGGGGCAGAGAGATGCCTAGACTGAGGGGCTGGGAGCCTAATCCTTGTTTGTGACTAGCATGACAGTGACACTATTTTCTGTGGGACTCTGAAAAGCCACCCCTCTTCACTGGTACTTCTCTTTCTTGTCCTGCCACTGGAAACAGCAGGATGCTTTCCCCTTTTATAGTCCCTGCACCCAAGAGACTTGTTCTGCTCAAATCGATTTTGTTCCTAAAACTCCACATATGGCTTATGAAGAAAGCCCTGGTGGAACGCACTCAATGCTGTAACAGACAGGAGATTTAGGAATGCCTGTTACTTAGAACTACAGGCAGAGACACCAACAAAGCCAACTGATGGTGTGTGTCTTTTTAAGTTACTCTAACTTCTCCATGCAGGCAATCCCCACACTGCTCAGAGGCCTATGAAAAGAATACAGACGCTAAACTAGTCTCTGTCCCCCAAATCAAGCATAATTTTCTTGAAGTTCTGGCCCAAACAAGAGCAGCAGGTAGCAGAGTGGAAACCCCTCCCATGCCTATATCTACTAAAAAAAGAGCCAGTTGAGGTCAGTGAATTTGATACTTGAGCAAGACCATCTGTGGCCATTCCCAACTTTGTCCCTTCCCAGCATTCTTCAGTGCAACACCCACTGTCTAGGTTGCACCGTATGAAGAGTATATTCTTTCTGTTGTTGTTAAAGAGACAAGGTCTCACTACATTGCCCAGGCTGGGTTTGAACTCCTGGGTTTAAGGGATCCTCCCACCTCAGCCTCCCAAATAGCTGGGACTACAATTCATTATGTTTTGACACTCTTTTTCCTGCCTTGCTAGAAATTCAGTGTAATGATGGAACACCCTTTTGGGAAGAGGTCTGGAAATTCTGAAAATACCCAGCCTGGAGCCCTTGGTTTGGCAGCCTTGCCTCACTAAAGTGAGCCTGCTGGGAGGAGCTGTCCCCTTAGGTACTGCGTGTCCATGAGGTGCCAAGAAACAGGCTTGCTGGCTTCTTCTAGATTTTAAATATCAAAGTCATTTCCTGCAATGTTATTTTAAATCAACATCCCTGAAATGGAAAGTTATAAATATGGTAGCCCTCAAGCCTCAGCAAAGTCCCCAAACTCATCCAGAATGTAGCCATTATCTACCAGCATCTGGCCGGGCAGGGGGGCAGGTGCTATGATTTCAATGGGTCTTCTCCAAAATTATAGTGGTGCCAATGTGATAGTTTTAAGAGGGGGGGCCTTTAAGAGGTGATTAGGTCATTAGGGCTCCTCCCTCATCAATGGGATTAGGTGCCCTCATAAAGAGACCTGACAGAGGGAGTTAGTTCCCCTTTCTACCCTTCCACCTCCTGCCACATGAGGACACAGTGTTTAAGCTGCCATCTTGGAAGCAGAGAGCAGCCCTCATCAGACACCAAACCTGCCAGTACCTTGATCTTGGACTTCCCAGCCTCTAAAACTTTGAGAAAATCAATTTCTGTTCTGAATAAATTGCCCAGTTGCAGGTATTGTGTAATAGCAGCACAAGGTGGACTAGGACAGCAGGTCTGTGGGAAGAAGTGTAAGGAAGGAACAGGACATTCCAGGAACAGATGGTGGCGATGGCTGCACAACACTGTCAGCGTACTTACACTGCTCCACTGAACACCTAACAACAGTTAAACTGGTGGTGGGCCAGAAGTCCTACCTGCACTCCTTGATCACTTGGTGGATGTCAAACTCAAAGGCTGCCATCAAGATGTTGTCCAGGGGTTCTGGGCTGCTCTCACCGCCCAGAAACAGGTCCAGGCTGGACTGTGGAAAGGTGATGACCCACTCAATCCCCAGGATGGAAGCAAAGACTCAGGGGGCCAGGCAGGCCTGCTGAATAGAGAACCCTGGAGAGGGTGGTGGGTTCCTTCAAAAAGGGCCTTTCTGTTCCCCCAGGAGGTTCAATTCAAAGAGGCCACACATCAAGAATGACCCATCAGGACTCCCACCCCGTCTCCCCACACAGAATGCACTCACCTGGGCGTAGAAGTGCAGATCAATGGGTTTCACTGTGGGATGAGAGTACAGGAGCCGAGTTACTAGGAAATGATACCAGTTACTCAGCAGTTCCTTGTGCTCTAACAAGGCAGCTTCGTCTCCCAGCATAATCTGAGGAGAGAGGCATTTTCATTGAGCTGTGTCCCCCTCTCAGGAACAACTTCTCTATAACTCTCTCAAGTAGGGCACTAGATTTCAACTAGATTCTGAAGGCTCTCTCTCCTTCATGGCATGGCAGAGTGACAGATAGCCCTGTCCAAGGAAGACCAAGCTCCTGCCACTGATGTGCCATGTGCCACAGCCCCAAAGGGAAGCCAACCTGGGCCAACCTGGACTGCTCCCACAGACCTTGCAGAGAGACTCCAGGTGAGGGCTGGCAGCAAATGTGCCATCCTGGAGGTGCCGCTCACATTCCTCGTGCCAGTGCTGCCACTTCAGCTCCAGCTCTGTCAGTGTCTGCGTGTTACCAGGCTAAAGGGAAAGATTGGCCATAAGACGCCATCCAACCCAAACCCTTTATGCTTAACCCATTACCCATCTCCCATGACCAAGCAGAGCGAGGCTGCTGCCACGTACACTGAGAATGGGCATTGTCCTCATCAGGTCCCCCAAGATTCGGCACATGCCTGCAGAGGTGGGGCTGGTGTCGGCTTCCTTGGAGAGCATCTGTCGGGCCTCATCCAGCCGACCCTGTAGTACCAAGATGGTCACCTAGGAGGAGATCCAGGGCCATAAGCATTGGTAGGAGGCCCAGCACTGCCAAGAGGTGGGGAGGCCAGTACCCTCAAACCTACACTTTGGCTTTCTAACTCCTTAGACATAGGCTACTTTCTGCCCCATGAGTCAGCCCTAAGAAGAAAAATGGCTCCTTGCCTCCAGAAGTAATCCATTACATCCAATTTCACATCTTTACCACCTTCACCGTGTTTTTCAAACTGCCAGTTGTAGCCCATTACAGGATGTAACCAGCTTTTAGAAAATAAATGAAATAGGGCCGGGCGTGGTGGCTCACGCCTGTAATCCTAGCACTCTGGGAGGCCAAGGCGGGAGGATCATTTGAGCTCAGGAGTTCAAGACCAGCTTGAGCAAGAGCAAGACCCCATCTCTACTAAAAATAGAAAGAAATTAGCTGAACAACTAAAAATATATAGAAAAAATTAGCTGGGCATGGTGGCGCATTCCTGTAGTCCCAGCTACTCGGGAGGCTGAGGCAGAAGGATCGCTTGAGCCCAGGAGTTTGAGGTTGCTGTGAGCTAGGCTGATGCCACGGCACTCTAGCCCATCCAACAGAGCAAGACTCTGTCTCAAAAAAAAAATTAAAATAAATGAATGAAATCGAAAGACACGTCCTTCCATCCGCTTTCCTCCCCTTTCTTTGTCATCGGAGTATGTGTGGTTGACTCCGTTTCTTGCCATGTCTTCTCACAAGACTTTCAGGATCAAGTGATTTGTGGCCAAGAAACAAAAACAAGATTGTCCCATTTCCCAATGGATCTGAATGAATACTGATAATAAAATCAGGTACCACTTCAAGAGGAGACACTTGAGAAGAACCAAACTGGATCAATAAAGCACTACACACGAGTTGGCACACATGCTGCATTAAGGTCACTGTCATCTTACCACATCAAGCTGAAAATGTCACCCTATCTGGACAGTTGGAAATACTTTATTGAGAAAATGTTTTTTCTCTTTGTTTATATACTCTGTGCTAGTTGGCTGGTTCAGTAATAAATATCTGAGACCTTCTGTTTGAAAAAAAAATGAAATAATAGAAAGTAGAGTACATCAGACAAAGTACTGGTTCATAAAAATTTTAGTTCAAATATAAATATGTATATTATACATACACTCAATATAAACAGTCCTCATTATTCATAGTCCATATCTGTGAATTTGCCTACTTGCTAAAATTTATTTATAACCCCCAAATTAATATCCATAGCATTTTCACCATGTTTTGCAACATGTGCAGCACAGCAAAAACTTTGAGTTGTTTTGACACACTTTCCCAGTGGAGGGTGAACAAGGTGATGATGCCCTGCCTTCTTGTTTCAGCTCTCATACTATAAATATCTTTTTTGTAACATATTTAATGTCACATTTTTAGCATTTCTGTGAATGTTCTTGGGCCCCCAACTATAGTGTTGAAGTACTCTCTAGGGTTCCTATGTGTAAGGCTGTGAGGTGTTAGATAAGCTTTGCTTAGGCATGTATTATAGTGCTGTTGGCCCTGAGTTCAATGTTAATGGATCAAAAATATATGTGAAATAAATTGTCTATAAACAGAAACGCACCTAACACAAGGTTGTATAATGATCGGGTGACAAAAACGTGACGAGAGGTTTGCAGGAACCTAACTCTGTACTTCCCCTAGGAGCAATGGTCAAGGCAACCTTATAGACCCATAACTACCACAAATAATGAGAATCAGCTATATAAGTATATATGTAAAATACACAAAGCAAAATTTTGACTGTAAGTCAGTCATACATATGAGGGCTGTCCAGAAAGTATCCAGCCATGTAATATGAAAAATAGAGACATTTACTGAAGAAGACATAAGATACAAGAGGCATTATACATAGGACAATGATGTCTCAGTCCCCTTCAAGGTAGGCACCTTGGGACCTCAACACAGTTCTCCCAGTGTCTCTTAACCTGCACCCGTACACATTCAACATTCTCAGGTGTCCTGCTTGTTGCGGGCCTTCCAGAACGTGGATCACTGTCAACAGATACTCGGCCATCTTTGAGTGTTTGTATCACACTTTCATTTGCACTGCACTCATCACATCCTCCCTGAAAGCCTTCGGAATCATCTGAATAGTTTCCGGATAGGAATGCTCAAGCTTGACGCGCAAAATTTGACGCAGATTCATTGCTCTACTCACTCAGTCATTTTGAATGCAGCAGCCACACAGTGCACACGCTCACTTAACAGTGTCTAGCGCCCCACTGACTAGTACAGTGAGGTCGTCATTGCTCACGCATGCACATTCCAGTCCACTCTCCTTGGTTGCCAGGTTACATCGATGTCAAGATATCTCGCAAACTGTTCTTGTTATATTAACAAAGGCTGGATACTTTCCGGACAGCCCTTGTATAGACACTGACAACTCCCAAGTTTTTTCTCTCTAGGCTGGACTCCCTTCTCTGAATTCCAGATGTATATGTCCAAATGTCCAGTCACTATCTCCACTTGGATCTGAAATAGGCATCTTAAACATAACACCAGTTCACCACTAACTCTCCAAACTCATCCTCCCACATCTTTTATTTCTTACGTACCCACATCCAATCAATCCATCAGCAAATCCCAGCAACTCTCTTTAAACAGTATCTAGACTCTAACACCACCATCTTCCATCTGATTTAGTACAACAGCCTCCAGACTCGTCTGTTTCCCTCCTTGCTCTATTCCCAACTTGGCGCAAGGAGAGCCTCTGGAAATCTAAGTCAGACCGTGGCACTCCTTTCTCAGCTCTGCAATGTCCCCTCACCCCATCTGACTCATGAGTAAAACTAGCTCTTACTGTGCATCAAGCATGTCAACCAGTTCACACACATTTATGCCCTTAACTAATTTAATCATCATAACAGCCCTATGGGGCAGATACCATTCTCTCTCTTATACAGATGAGGACACTAAAGGCTGTTAAGGAACTCACTTAAGATCTCACGGCTAGTAAGAGGCAGAGCTGGGATGCCAACCCACATACTTTGGCGCCACAGACCATGTTGTTAACCACTCTGCTATAAGGCTCTCTAAAAGCTAAAGTCAAGTCCCAGTGACAGCCCAGGAGGCCCTCTCTGATCTAACCTGGTATCTCTCTGCCTTCATCTCCCCAGCTCTCCCTCATGCTTCCACCCCTCCCACCCCATCCTACCTCTAGGACACAGCATTGGCAGGCTGTCTGGAATGCTTTCTCCCTTCATTGACTCTCCCCACCTCCTTCATGAGGGAGGCCTTCCTTGACATCCCCTCCAGGACTCCCAGTACCCATCCCCTCTTGATTCCTTCCCAGAGCACTTCACTATATGCCATACTACACATCACTTATGTGTTTCTTTTCTGTCTCACCACCCAGGATATAAGCTCCATAAGGGCAGAAATCCTTGTTTTGGTCATGGTTGTTTCCTTGGTGCCCTGCAAATAGTAGGCACTGAATAAATAGTGAATGAATCAGAAACTCAAACTCTTGGCCCAGTACTTCCTAAGCAAAGGCATTCCCCTTACCTGCAGAGATCTCCCAGCACCAAAAGGCCTAGAAAGAGCCCCAAAGGCAACAACTCCTTACCTGAGTTCCAGGTTTTATTAGTTTAATCAACCTTTGATTATTCCAGTTAACTAGCAACCTCCTCCCTGCCACCTCCCATTTTGGTCACAATGAGTAGAGGTAAACAGAAACACACAATTACATACACACGTTGACTTCCAAACTGATGATCCAAAATGACTTGCATGCTCATTTACATCTAACCCCCATTCCCACCCTTAGCCCCATCAGTTGGTTTTGTAGTATCTTCATGTCTCCTCTTCCTCAGAACCACAAAGAAATCAAATTTCCTTTTTCACTATAAAATCTACAAAGCATTATTTTTCTTACATGGTACTTTAGTTTTAGACTTTACCATAGAGCAGGGGAGAAAATATCTAAGAGAGTCTCCATAGTCACAGACTCCAAGAGCCGGCCAAGTGCTAAAGGTCCGGTGGGTCACCCTCAGACCCTTCCCCCCAGGACACTGGGGACAGCAGAACTTGAGATGGGAGGTAGGGGCCCGGCCTGCAAGAAGCCCTTACCAAGTTCCAGAAGCTCTCATGTTTGCTTGGATTCTCACTGCCCAGAACATCTGCCGACAAACTGTCCACTTCACACACGTGGAGTCGGACCCAGTCAAGGAGGTGAAGGAGGAGAGGGCCAGCTGGGAGGAAAAGACTCTTGTCACACACAAAAACCTCATCTTCATCTTCGACAAGTTCTACTTTACCCAAAGTACAGAGAACATTAAGACAGACAAGCTGACTAGGCAGGAGACATATCCCTTTTAAGCAGTCACGCATGTGGTCCTGAATAAATAACTGGGCTAGGAAAAAGGAAATGGATTTTCACAGAATAGTTCCTTGGGCCAGGCCACTGCATCTTTCATTAAATCCGGGAAAGGGCTGAACATGAGACCTAGACTTCACCACCACTCACAGCCAGGTAATTCACAAAACCCAGGTATGTAAGTAACGGCCATGGACTAGCAAATATGTATGCAACAATGATAAAAACACAGTATAGTTGTCCTTTGGGATCCATGGGGATTGGTTTCCAGACCCCTCATAGATACCAAAATCCTCCAGTGCTCAAGTCCCTTATATAAAATGGTGTAGTACAGTCGGCTTTCCACATCCATGGATGTGGAACCTATGCATATGAAAGGCTGACTGTAATCTCCTCAAAATCTACTGGAGGCTGGGTTCATGCCTATAATCCTAGCACTTTGGGAGGCCCAGGTAGGAAGATAGCTTGAGCTCAGAAGTTCGAGATCAGCCTGAGCAAGAGAGAGACTCCATCTCTACCAAAAATAGAAAAATGAGCTGGGCACAGGTGTGGTGGCACGTGCCTGTAGTCCCAGCTACTTGGGAGCCTAAGGCAGGAGGATTGCTGGAGCCCAAGAGTTTGAGGTTGCTGTGACCTGTGATGACGCTACTGCACTCTAGCCTGGGTAACAGAGACCCTGTCTCGAAATAAATAAAATTAATTGATTAAATTAAAAAAATCTACTAAAGAAGGTAGGCTTCTGAACAACTAACTTTAACTTCAAGTAGATCAGTTCTTTAGCCGAAGTATGAATAAAATGCTTTGGCTGCACAGATGTTAATACTCATGTAAGGAAAACAGAAAGATAAATCATTAAAAGAAATGCAAAAAAGCTTGCAGTAGCTTCACAGAAAGCTCATTCAGGCCATAACACTGTACTGACCACAGCTTTAAGATCAATGGAATAATTCCTACCAGACATAGTTAATATACAGGGCGGCCCTGCCCCAATGAATAGTGACAGAATTCTCAAAGAATTCTTCATTGTTTCCTGCCACCTAATCCCTTCCCACATCCCTAAAACTTTAAGGTTGACCAGTCCATGATACAAATATAAACACTAGTTTAATATTTGTTTTTTCAGTAGTTTAATATTTGTTTTCACACACTAATTTAATATTTATTTTTTTCGGTACTTTTCAGACATCATCTGCCAAATGTTTTAGGTTTTTAGAAGGCACTCTGTATGATTCTTTTTGGGGCATCTGACAAAATGTCAGGTTTCTTTGGGTTTTGTAGTGATTTCCGATGGCTATGATGATGAAAAGCACTGGAAAGAACATTCTCGGCAACAAAACACGTGCGCAGGAAAGACAAGGAGAGAGCAGAAGATGGCAGGGGATACCTTTGATGTTTTGGCAAGATAGTCTGATGCTCACCTGGGGCTACTTCAATAAACAGAATCTCACACACATTCCAAATCAGCTCCATTGCTGATAAAATGGAGACCTAAGGAAGAAACAGAGACAGACTTTACCCGAAAACATTTCTGAGATTTACTGTTAAAGCAAAGGAATAAAGCAGGCCTTGACTCCAATGATGGCCATTCCCTAACCTGACAGTTACGGGTATCCCTATAGCAGGAGTTCCCGTAGGGCAACTAGCAAAAGGATTTTAGGTGGTGGGATGGAGACCAATATTTTATTTTAATGTGCACTAGAACAATTTAAATAACATATCACATCAGTGCTCTTGATGAATTATGGTCTAGGAAGGAGCTTTGAGAAAAAGGGACAATTTTTAGAAAAATATTCGGCAAATAATAAGAAACATGTAAATAGAGCATGAAGTTGGTATCCCAAGGACTGCCTGATACAAGACCCAAAATTAAATCAGACCTGGACCCTGCCCTTGGGATTATGCAGGCTCCCTGTCCCCACCCACTGTCCCTCTGTCCAGATACCATCATGCCTTGTTCAAAAGGGAAAAACAAAAGTTTTCAGAGACAGTGCATTATTCCCTATTCACTACTGACTTTTAAAATATCAAGATTCTACCAAGGGAAGAGAATTTTATAAGTCATCTTCAAGCTCCAACTAAAGTATAATCATTTGCATTTCAGTAAAAATGCTGAGTTCATCGCATTCTACTAAGTGAAGTATTCCAAGAATGGAAAAACAAGCGCCACATGTACTCACCATCAAATTGGTATTAACTGATCAACACTTAAGTGCACATATAAGAATAACATCTATTGGATGTCGGGTAGGGGGGAGGAGGGGACGGGTATATGCATACACAAAGAGTGCAATGCGCACCATCCGAGGGATGGACACGTTTGAAACTTGGATTGGGTGGAAGAGGGGGCAAGGGCAACATACGTAACCTAAACATCTGTACCCCCATAATATGCTGAAATTAAAAAAAAAAAAAAAATGTTGAGTTCATGAGTTGAACAGAGTTTAGGAGACTAGGCAGTGGTTCCAAAAGCTCAGCTCTCTATCTCACGACTCCCCAACAATGCAATGGTTAGGATTTATATTTTCCATAAAAACTGAAAATTTGACTGGGCATGGTGGCTCATGCCTGTAATCCTAGCACTCTGGGAGGCCAAGGCAGGCGGATTGAGCTCAGGAGTTCGAGACCAGCCTGAGAAAGAGCGAGACCCCATCTCTACCAAAAACAGAAAGAAATTAATTGGACAGCTACAAATATATAGAAAAAAAAAATTAGCCGGGCATGGTGGCGCATGCCTGTAGTCCCAGCTGCTTGGGAGGCTGAGGCAGTAGGATTGCTTGAGCCCAGGAGTCTGAGGTTGCTGTGAGCCAGGCTGACGCCACGGCACTC
>CAUYSK010092637.1:0-41248 GCA_963575035.1 Avahi laniger | reverse complement strand
CCTCGGCCTCCCAGAGTGCTAGAATTGCAAGCGGGAGCCACCGCGCCCAGCCATTTTGGGACTTTTTGATAAAGGCCGTTCTCGCTGGAGATAAGTGATATCTCATTGTGGTTTTGATTTGCATTTCCCTGATGATTAGAGATGTTGAGCATTTTTTCATATGTTTCTTGGCCATTATTCTGTCTTCTTTCGAAAAGTTTCTGTTCATGTCCTTTTCCCACTTTTTGATAGGGTTGTTTGATTTTTTCTTGCTGATTTTCCTGAGTTCTAAATAGGTTCTGGTTATCGGCCCTTTATTGGATGTGCTATCTGTGGCTGACTGAATCCATGGATGCAGAACTCACTGACATGGAGGGCACACTGTATATGCTTGTAATGTTCAGTTTTATGTGTCAACTTGGCTAAGCTATAGTACCAAAACCGTCAATCAAACACTAAGTTAGATGTTTCTGTGAATGTATTTTGTGGATGTGATTATCCTCTATAATCAGTTGGCTTTAAATAAAAAAGATCATCCTAAAAAAATCTGGGTGGGTCTGATTCAGTCAGTTGAAAGGTCTTAAGAAAAGATCTGAGACTTCGCAGAAGCAGCATTCCACCTGTGGACTACAGTATCATCTCCTGCCTGAGAGTCCCAGCATGTCCTCCCTGATGGCCACACTGTGGATTTCAGACTTGCCTAGCCAGACCCCCACAATGCCACAAGCCTCTGTGCAATAAATCTCTCTCTCTCTCTCTCAACATATTGATGTATGTATGTTTATACATATATACATACATATACAGAGAGAAATAGCAAATATATTTGTATATATACACATCTCCTACCGGTTATGCCTCTGTCATGGAACTGATGCATTGTTAACACACTGGTATTATATTAGTATCAGTACCCGTGTGTGACAGTTAATTTTATGTGCCAGTTTGACTGGGTCACAATGTGTATGTGATAAAACATTATTCTGGATGTTTTGTTTTCATAAGAGTGTTTTTGGATGATATTGACATCCAAATTGGTGAACTTCAAGTAAAGTAGATGGCCTCTATTATGTGGGTGGCCCTCATCCAATCAGTTGAAGCCCTAAATAGAACAAAAGACTGACCTCCTTCCAGTAAGCGGGAATATTGCCAGCAGATGGCCTCTGGACTTGAAGTGCAGTATTAGACCTTCCTTTGGTCCCCAGTCTGCTGGCCCACCATGGAGATTTTGAACTTGCCAGTCTCCATAATTACACGAGCCAATTCCTTAAAATAAATCTTTTTCCCTATGTATACACATTCTATTGGTTCTGCTTCTCTGGAGAACCCTGACTAATACACAGTGTTAGAATAGGTGTTGCAGTTGGAATTGTTATTACCATTGGCAACGGCATCAGTATCGGCACAAGTATCAGCACTGCTATCACTGTTAGTATTAATATGCATATTGGTTTAGTATTAATATTTGCACTATTTGGATTAAGATTGGGATTGACATCTTATTTTATACCTGAAGCTAGCTAGTGTCAGAGGGGGATGTCTTTGAAACCTGAATTCTAATCATGATCTGTGAAATACAAATGTCCTTCCCAGTTCCCCATCCTGTCTCCCAAGCCCGGGGACTAACACCTGGAAGGCATTCAATAAATACTTATCCAGCCAAAGTTGAGCAAGTTGGAAGATGTGCAACATCCAATTTCCTTGCAGTAGGGAAATTTACAGAGAAAGACACTTCAGGGATTTTCCTTCAAACTGAGCATTTTCATGAGTCCAAAGAAAGTCCATTAAAATAGTTTCCACTGGAGCAAAGAAAAGTCCATGAAGCCGGAACACATTATAGATGAGAGTCATCACACACATGTGCTGTAGGTCAAGTATTAAAAGGATAAATGTTCTATGCAGGAAACATCTGAAATATACATGTTATGAAGGGGTTTCCTGGTAGGTAGACGACAGTGATCAGCCTAAAGTGTGACTGTTTTCACCCAGCAACAAGTAGCCACAGGAGAACCTTCCTGTGATAACAGGGAGAGAGAACCCATTCATCTTAAGTCTCCTTTTCTTAGTTTGGGGTCTTTTGACTCAGAAATTTTCCCCCTTGTGTCAACACTGCTTATGTGAATGTTTAATTTATTATATGCCATCTGAGGCCTAAGAGAAAACATTGGGATGAGGTTTTTTTTCATGAAATAACTATATCCCAACTATCAAATTAAGTTGAAAATGCAACGTACTGACAAATAAACTATGTCATGATTGATGTTAGCCTTGGTCACTGACAAATGTATCTTTCTCCTGGAGAGAAGGAAGGTAAGAAAGGGGAAACCAATGGCTCTGAAGCACATTTTATGCATTAGGCACTCAGTGAAATGCTTTCATGCAATTAATGTGATTTTCCCCTTCTCTCACCCCAGTTAGAGGACTATTACGTGGTTCACGTATAGTTCCTCCACCAAGAATACCACGCTCTTCAGCTTCCATTTCTTTATTTAGAGGACACAGATTTTTGAGGACTCAGGTTATGATTTTCAACCATGGAGGGCATTCAAAAATCATCTGAAATCAGAGTTGCAAGATATGGAAATAAAAATGAAAATTTGAATTTCAGAAAACAATGAATAATTTTTAATATATGTTCCATGAAATATTTGAGACCAATTCATATTAAAAAATTATTGTCTATCTGAAGTGCAAATTTAGCTGGAATGTTGTGTGTTTCATCTGGAAACTCTACCTGAAATGTCTTACCTTTGTCTCTGCCTGTCCCCCAAGGAATTCTACCTTAATTGCTTATAAGACCCTCTGCCCACACACCTACGTGTGCCTACATACACACACACACACACACACACACACACACACACACACACACATATACTTTTTAATTCTTTTTTTCTTCCTGCCCTCTTCTTCCTGCCTTTCAGGTACCCCGTACCTACTTTTAGCACCTGCTAACAGTCAACATCTGTGGGGCAGGTTATCTATTAAGACAATTAGCATTTTGTTGCTGCTGCTTGAAATATTCAGAAAGAATGAACACTGTTTGCACTTTGGTCTTTGCATTTATCCCTCTCTCTCCAAGGTCAGTTGACCCTTCGTGTCTCTTAACCTCAGGGATCAGACCTAATTCAGAAAGTGCTTGCAGATCCTGTGGTCCTTTCTGGCTTCTGTAAAAATCTTCACTTCAGACAGGACATCCAGCTTTAGCGGGTGGGGTAGGGTGTGGAGGTTGAAACAATGGGACGAGGGGAGGGGCCCCAATACCAGAAAGAAATTATTACTGAAAAAGCCTCCTGAATAGTCTCCTTGTTTCAGCTCCTGCACCCCCCACCTTTTAAAATGGAAATCAGAGCACATCAGTCCTCATTCCAGAAGCCTCTTGTGGCGTCCACCTCCCACCAAATAAAAGGTGAGATTTGATCTGCCCCAGCACCCTCATCTTAGTCCAAGCCAGGCCCTGGCTCTTCCTGGCACACACCAGGCACACACCAGCATGCTGTTTCAGCCTCGTAGCATCTGCACATCCTCCCTCTGCCTGAGAGTTTCTTCCTCCAGATATCCACCGGGTTGCTTTATCACCTGATTTCTGCCTTTGAGCCAAATGTCAGGCCCAGCCTAACCTCTGCCAGCATCCTCATCCCCCTTCCCTACTTTGTTTTCTCTTTAGCAACAAACTCTTCTCTATTTTAATACAATTCACTTACTTGTTTTACCTATTACCTATCTCCCTGACTTTCTGCCATTGAGTGCCCTGAGTGCAGGAGTTTCTATTTGTTACACTTTCCTATCCCCAACCCCATGAAGGATGATGCCTGGCTTATAATAGGTGCTCAATACATACTGGGAGGATGGAAGAGCAGAGGGAGTGAGGGAGGCAGGAGCACAGAGATCTGAAGATCAATGAGAGCATAAAGCAAAGCTCCCTTCTCTGCAGTCCTAAAGGAGATGGCAGGACCTTTGAGGGACCGGGTTCTCTGGACACAGGTGTACTCAGAAGTGTGCCAGTTCCTATGCCTAAGTGTGGCACTGAATCAGTAACGTCTCCTGGGGTGCAGGGACCATGTGGCCCATTAACTAGGTCTCAAAAAACTGTGCCCACCAGAGATAACACCTGGAATGTTCTTAAAATTCTAAAGAAGAGGAAGCAGAAACCCAATAATCAGTGAGTGAAACTGAATTTCCCACCAGCAAGTGAGATGGGAGCTTGGAGTCAACTTCAGACTGATTTAGAGAAGCTAAAGGTATATGACATTTTTTGCAAAACCAATCAGTAAAGTTTGTGCCAGTTAAATTATGTACCTGTTAAAAATGCTATGACCATATAAACTGTAAAAGTAGTCTAGTCCTGGTGCCCCACTTGCTAGTGGAGGGACCCTGGGTAAGTCATCTCTCCAAGCAGGCAGTATCTCCTCCGTAAAATCAGTCAGAGTGTGCTTGGTTATGCTGCAGTAACAAATAACCCCCAACTCTCTGTGTCCTGAAATAACAATGAAGTGTTTCTTGGTCACTTTAATGTCCACCATGGGTCATGTAGGAACCTTTATTCTTCATGTCATCAGAGCACAAGCCGACAGGGCAGCCTCCTCCTATACATTTCTGGCGGCCGTACCACAGGGACTGTGAACTCCAGAGGTCCTCTAGGTAGCAATCAAGTGCCCTGCTCCAAAGGGACACATGCCACTTTGGCTTGTACTTCATGGCCAGAAAGAGTCATGGACAATAGGGGATCAGGAAATGCCATAATACCAGGTGCCCAGAAGAGAAAAACCAGAAAACACTTGGAAACACATACCATAGAACACCACAGGGTAGGTGTAAGGGTGCAATGGGTAATACACGTAAACTGCTTTTCACAATGCCTGGCACAGAAAATGCACACAATTAATGAAAACTACCATTAGATATTATTGGATCCTGAGAGTTTGGGGGTGGAGGACAGACAGAGATAAGACTCATTCTGTGCCCAATCCTTAGCTCAGTGCCTAACAGGCATTTCTTTAATAAATGATGACTGAATTCACTGAACACTTAACTATATTCCAGACAATAGATAGCTCTTGCTCTCAAAAAACTCATGGGGAAAAGGAACATAAACATTCATAGTATCAACAGAGCTCCCCTCCCGTGCTTACCCAAGCCTACACCTTTCATGTTCTAGGAAAGTGCTCTTCCAGACCTCGGGGATACAGAAGTGAAACCAACAGAAGTCCCTGCCTCAGTGAAATCACATTCTAAGGGACAGTGAGGGAGTAGACAGTAAACATTTATGCAAATGTATAAGATCATTTCCTGTCTTAGTGTCGACAAGTGCCGGTGCTGTGAAGATGATGTGGTGTTGTGCAGCAGGGCATGAGTCTCCCGGGGTGGGGGAGGCAGTGCCTCAGCTTACACAGTCGAGGGGGCCTAAAGGGTAACTCAGCGGTGAGAGTGATTGCCACGGGAAGATCTAGTGAGCCAGATCAAGCAGCCAGAGACTGCAAGACGTCTGTGTTTAAGAATCAGATTCTAGGTCGGTGTGACTGAATTCTAGTGTAAGGGGGAGACAGAGGATGTAGGAATCAAAGAGACAGGCATGGTCCAGTGAGCCAGGAGAAGGAACTGAGATTTCATATGAACTGCAGCAGAGAGCAAGTACAGAGTGGGTGGGGTACATTTTGAGAAACAATCAATAGCGCTTTAGCCAAGATAGGTTTGAGATGCCTAAAAAACATCCAGCAGAGTCATCAAACAATAGTTGGATACAAAATCTACAGTTCAAAGGAGAATGCAGAACAGAAATACATAGCTGAAAGTTATTAACACATGAAGTCAGGATAAAATGTCTTTTCGGAGAACCATGACTGGCCTCCCTGCAGCACCGACTGGCCAAAGTAGTCAGTGTTGCTTAAGTCAAATAATTAAAGAGATGTTGCAGTGGAGGAGAGTTCTCTTGGGCATGTCACTGCCTAATCAGACACTTTACTGTTCCAACTAGTAAATGCAGAACTTGTGAGCAGAAACTTGGAAGATGGTGACTCTGGTCTTACCATGAAGATGCATGAATTTCCAAAAAGGAAAATTTGGTAAGCTAAATTGTATCAATCAGATTTGGCTAGGTTCTGCTGTGATAACAACCAACTTTTCAGTGTAAGTCATGTAATGCAGCAGAGATGTATTTTTTGATCACACTACATGTCCGTCAAGGGTCAGCAGAGGACTCTGCTCATTAGAGTCACCTGGGGACCAGGCTAATGGAGCAGTCACTACCTCAAGTGTAGCCAGTTGGCAAAAGAAAAGAGCCTGGGAGGGTCTTACACAGCAATTGAATGTTCCGGCCCAGAAGGGATACAATCCCTTCCACTCACAACCCACAAGGTCCTCCCCATTCACAAGGGGTTTCCCAGCATCTCTGCCTCTTGCCCCTCTTGCCACATCATTTCACTGCAGATAACCCTCAAAACTTTCAGGATTGGGCAACTGGGAGAAATAATTCATGAATATATAATCCATGATATCATTTAATTATGACAACAAACCTACCAGCTAGTTTCTATCCTTCCCATTTTGCAGATGTGGAAACAGAGACAGAGAGACATTCAGGAGCAACCCGAAGGTCCCAAAACTAGTAGAGGGAAGAGCCAAGATTTCAGGCCAGGCACAAATCCAACACTATTCTTATTCTTTCCACCACACCAGACTGTCATTTATGACCACCTACTTTCCCTTTAAAATGAGTTGACATTTTCATACTGGCCAAACCAAAAAGCGAGAGAGAGAGAGAGGAGAGACAGAGAGAGAGAGAGAGAGAGAGAGAGAAAGGGAACATTTTGTTTGAATATTATTTAATATATTTGAATCAGAGAAAAAAATTAAATGTAGCAAAGGTTGAATTGGCTTAATTTTCTTTGGTCATCTTTGTCTTCTGTGAGGGGATAAAGAAAAGAAGAAGAATATAACACAGGGCAGATAAGAGACCACTAATATCACTGGGGAAGCTTGTGCTTATTTTTAAAGATTCTTCAGGGATTCAGACATGTGTAGGCCAGCCCAGTTCAAAACTCGTGTTTTGTGGAGTTGATTTCTTATGAACCATAAAACAGTTTTCACTTGTCCCTAGTGCTATTTGTAGAAATATGTATCAGAGAGATTAGAAAATGATTATGTATTCTTTTATCAAATGGCCCCAACAAGAAGTCTGTTACATTTCTCTCATCCCACATGAGAAAGGAAAGGAACCTTGGATACTATCACATCTCAGCTCCTTACCTTACCTTACACTGGAGCCCAGGGAGGTGAAATGATGTGCTGGAGGTATTTTGCTTGGCTTTCTAATAGCACAAAGGCAGGCCTGAATCCAAGTCCTTCTAGAGAGTTAGAGTGACCCACTTTAGGAAAGAGCTTCAGGTTGAAGGTCAGTTCCCAGCTGTGACTAATTAACATGTGGCTTTGGATGGTTCCCAACTCTCAGAGGTTTGGTCTTCTCATCTGTAAAATGGGGATAGTAATATTTATTCCATAAAACTGGTGGGGGTATGAGAGGAAATTATGCTTCTACATTGCAGTCTTCATATTTCTGACATTCTCATTACGTGGAAGTATGACCTCTAGCTGTCTTCCTGTAAGTCTATCTGCCTCACTAGACTAAGATGGTTTCAGAGAAAGGCCTCTGCCTGGTTCCTCTTTGTGTTCCTGCACCTGGCACAGGTGCAATCAAATATTTGATGAATTAATCAATTAAATGACATATAAAAATTGTCCAGGACAGTGTTTGATACTTAGAAGTCACTTTATATAACTTCCCAGTTTTCCTTCAATTCTAGTTTAAGCCCCGCTGCCCTTTGGTACTATATTATTCTGTCCCAGATGCCCGGCTGTAGAATTCTATCTATATAATCAACCGGAGACTCTCTTAACAGTGTGAGAATAAGTTTATATTTAGGCTACAATCAAACAAACATTTAAAATAGATAAATCTAGCATGTTCTCTTAATTTTAGTAACATTTATTCAAAATAAATCAATCTAACTTACGTATTTTTAAACTAAGTAACATTTATTCCTATCTTAGCAGTAACAAATGACCATTGCGGACCTCACACACATCCCCACCATGGGCTGTTTCCTACCACAGCTCTCCCTGTCTGGGAGTTCATCTCTGCCCCTCCTTAGATTGAGCTCCAACACCACCTGAAAGATGCCAGTTATGTGGCCACTTAAGTGACATCCTCCAGGTCAGGAAGACTTTCTCTGAATCTCTATGAGCATCTTAGTTTATACTCCATGATCTCCCAGGTCTTTTTACATCTGTTACATATTTCTTTGACTCCTACTCAAGTCATTTCACATAGTTCCCACCTATCAAACTAGCTTCTAAGTTTCTCCAGGCCAAGAAAGTTTCCATCTTCCCATTTTTGCACCAACAAGACTCAGAATATAAGTGAAGATGTTCCATCCAATAAAACAGCTCCGATCAATCGGTAGGGGCTGCCTGGGGCTCTAGAATGCATGAGTCCAGGCTGAGCAGAAAAGTACAGTGACTGATTAGCAATGTCTGTCATGAAAACAGAACTAGAGAGGGGTGAAATTGTTCTGACTCACCCTAAATGTTAATTAGGCTAGAACTGAATACGTGGTTTGTGAATCAAGCAATAAATAAAGGCTTACTACAGCCTCCAAGTCTAGGAGCCAGCCCTCATGGACACACATGCAGAGTGGCCTCAGAATTAGTTTAGCCTACAAAAGGATGATCCAGAAATTAAATCTCCCATTTTAAAGATCAAGAAACTGAGATGGAAAACCCTGACAATGTTGGCCAAAGTACATTCAGATGGAACTGAGGGTCAAGAATATGACTAAATCATTGTCATTGTCCTTTAGCAACCAAGTTTGAAGAAAAAGGCAAAAGAAAGGAGCCGGTATCTAGTGGAATCAGTAGCAACTGGTCTTTATCTAGTTAACTGTGTAAAAAATTGGGAGTTTAAAAAATCACGAGGCATTTTTTTCTTCAGAGCAACATGGCAAGAATACCAATTGGGAGAATCAAGGCCCTCTGAGCTTCTCATCTTACCACACCAGTATTCTAGCAGATTTCCCTCTTCATCCCCACCGTGAATGCCTTGGTCAGCTTCCCACCAAAAAAAAAAAGCAAGTGGGGAGGGAAAAAAAAATCAGAAAAACATGCGTGGCTGTTCAAGTAGAAATTTAAGCTGCTGTGAGCGTGTGTTAAGTGAGTGATCACAGTGACGGGGCACTGCGATCCGAGCAGGCAACGCCTCACAGCTCCATCGTGGACGTGGGGCGAGCAGGGGCTTCACACATCCAGCCCGAAATGCAGGGTGCTTCCCTCTCTGGGTGAGACATTTGGTCTCCTGGTCTCCTGAAAATGAAGTGCTTGCTCTCAGGGGAGCCTCGGCTCGGCCCTGCCTGTAACCATATACACACACGTTTCATTCCTGGTGTTGCTGGTACAACACGTTATACTTGAACTGTGAGTAACTGAAATTTGTACCACTAGATTTAAAATGAATGATTTTCTAAAAAAGAAATAACTCAAAAGAAGAAATGTCCTAAATGAAGGCACTTCTAAATATTGCTTGATTCTGCTTTTTCTCCTAAGGACATGTGGGATTAACTCTAGTTATCCTGAAGGGGGTTTAGCCAAGATGCCCACCAATGGATTAATTAAAATTAATCGTAGCTATCATTTATTGGTCACAGTCCCAGGCAGTGTACCAGGAAATTTATGAACACTCTTTCTTTTATGCTTCATAGCAATCCCATGAGATGATTCTTATTAGCACCATCTTACAGATAAGGAAACAGATGCAGAGAAGTGAGTGACCTGTCCAAGGTCACACGCCAGGATCAGACTGGAATAAGCAAAGTGAGGCAGCTGAGTGCAAAGTTGAAGGAGGTGCTCACTCTCAGGTTTGTTCAAGTGAAAGGTCATCACCTGAGTGTGAGCACCACCTTATAATTCACATCGTAAGAATCTCCCTTGCCTCACACCAGCCCCAGTCACATGGCACAGCAGTAGTAGAGCTGAGATCCAAACTCAGATCCAGCTGGTTCCAAAGACCTTGCTCACACACCCATCCTCTTGTAGGGACAAGCAACTCTATCCAGAATATTTTGCTCCAAAAGATAAGTCTCTGTGCAAGTGTCCCTGAGACCTAAGACCACTGAAGGACTGATTCGGCCACATGAACCCAGTAGACTGGCATGTGTGTGTGGCAGGTCCAGATCTTCACACATGCCTACTCACACACACACACACACACACACACACACACACACACGCATGCACACACACCATCACAAAAGGCCTTCCTTTGCTATAAGATAACCAACTGTCAATCATGTTGGGTATCATAGGGTAACCCAATATCCCAATAGGAAAAACTATGTTTGTAACTGTCTGCAGTATGAAATGGGATACCAAAAGAAATCTGTTCTCTCTATTTTAGACCTAAGTTATTGATCAATTTGTTCTGAGACAGAGAATATAGTGCACATTTTACATCGGTATAAAAACCAAAACCAAACTTATGATTGAATGTCATGCCCAACTTCCCAGCCTCAGCTCTACCCTGCTCCTGCTTTTAGCCATAAAACTTCTAATTGGTCACCAGGGATAGAATAAAACACATTTCTTGAGAGCAGTAAGGTTGACTGCCATGAAGCTCAGCATCATTTCTGTGGGCCGGGGAAGGAAGAATAGCTTACGCTTTTGCCTTGTAGAAAGCACTCTTCCCTGACCTGTTGGGTGGAGGGATGGGCAGTGGGAACTTGTAGGAATTCTACTAATACAATGTCTGCATTCGTCAAAATTACTCCAATTATGAGAGATATTACCCCAAATGATTCTTTTCCTTTGCCAGCCACAATTTCCCATTGTAATTTTCATTTTCATCTGAAAAGCATTATTACCAAAAATAAAATTACATACTTATTCTGAAAATGGGTTGATGCCAGATGTTGGACCTGCCGCCAGGCCTACTGGTCCTAATGGAGTTGATCTAATCTGCGTTTTTCAGAAACGCTACCTCTTCTGAAGATGGTAAAGGGTGGTGGGAAGAGGGCAAAGAAGGGACGTGAGGAAAAACGAAGCTTTGATACACCACACCGTGCAGAAAGATTTCTCTCAGTGAAATGCCAAAGATATAGCCCAGCAAAACTGACAGAAAAGTGACCTTTACATTTTACTGCTGTTTTTAGCTCAGGCTAAGAAAACATGAAATTATAATATTTCAGTTAGAGTTTCCCAAGTATCATATAATATTTCCATCTTCTGCAGCAAAGGGAAAGAGAATGGTGGAACTTGCATAGTGTGTATGTTTTGTCTCTTTAATTATTAAAGATTCATGTGAGCTACTAAAGCTTCCAGGCATGTCCTAGAAACTGGTTAAAAATGCAGACTCTTGGTCCCTATTTCCAACCAACTGAATCAGAGACTGCATTTTAACAAGATCCTCAGGTGACTCATGTGCATGTTAAAGTCTGGGAAGCGCTATATTAACTCTAAGGTTAGAAATGAAAAGTGGAGAAATAATAAAAATAATCATCGTCACCGTAGTTCATGACATGCTTGCACTAAGCAGTGCTATGCTCTTTTCCACATATTGTCATGGAATCTTTATAGTTATCCTGAAAGAAAAGCACTATTATCTCCGCTTTACAGATGAAAACTTGATCCTCAGGAAAAGTTAAATAATTTATCAAAAGTCACTATGTAATAGATGACTGAGCTAAGATTATCAAAACCAACATCTTAACCTCCTAAGTCATGGTGCCTTTCGGTGTTCTTTGAAATGCATTTGTGATAAAGAATCTGTAAATCTGGTGTTACTTAGATTTTGTGATGTGATTCTTGGGCCTATTAACAAAATATCACATCTCTTTATAGTTCTGAAATCTTTTCTGTGTGGAAAAAAACTTCTTCAAAACCTCACAAGATGTGGCACTCTTGATAGTTGGGAAAAAAAAGAAAAAATTGCCTACATTCTCCCAAAATCCCAGGCCACAAATGTAATCAAGATATTATAAACTATTAAATAAAACATGAGCACAGAAAAATGACTTTAACGTATCAGGCCACTGAAAATTATCATTTGCATAAATTATTAAACAGTTATATTAGAATTAGTACCATCAGAACTGATAAACTCTCAGTAACAAAAATCTCTTGCCCTTAGCCTCAGACTATGAGCTCCTTGGGGGCACTGAAGTTATCTGTTTCATTTTGTACTCCTAATTTTCAAACCAGAGCTGTAGCACCTAGCACACAGGGAGAGCCCAATAGATATTTTTGTTGAATAATAAAAGAATGATAAATTAAATACTTTTTCAATCACTAGGCACTCATTTATTCAATAAATATTTATTTGCTAAAAAGCTAAAGCAACAAACTGAGGTTAGGTATAAGAAAAACAAAAGTGAATGACACCGTTTCTAAGCTTAACTGTATACTTTTTGTAATACACAGAGTAGCATAGGCTTTGGTACATACTACCCCTGTTACCATAGCAACTCTTACAGGTCTATTTTATCATCTATAGAATGGGAAGAAATATTTCTCAGGGTCCTTGTGAGGAGTAAGACAATGTAGATAAAACGTCAAACACGTGCTTGTCATGTGATATAAGCCCAATAAACAGTAACTGTCTCACTGATATCATATGTTCATCATAAAAGATTTTTAATCAAAAGGCCATGATGTTAAGTGAAAAAAGACAGGCACAGAAATACAAATACTATATGATCTCACTTATATGTGGAACCTAAAAGAGGTAAACTTAAAGAAACATAGAGTAGAATGGTGGTTACCAGGGGCTGGGGGGAGAAGGCAAATAGAGAGATGTTGGTCAAGGGTACGAAGTGTCAGCCAGGCAGCATGAGTACGCTCTGGTGATCTATTGTACAGCGTGGTAACTACAGTTAATAGTACTGTATTGTGTACTTGGAAATTGTTAAGAGAGTAGATTTTAAATATTCTTGCCAAAAAAAAAAAAAGGTAAGTATATAGGGGAATGGATATGTCATTAACTTGATTTAATCATTCCATAATATATATATATATATGCATGTATCAAAGCATCTCGTCATACCCAGAAAATGATTTTTATTTGTCAATTTTAAATAAATAAGCCCATATACGTCACAAATCACTTCTCTTTTTAAGGTGAAGTGGTCCCCCTTCAAGAGAATAATGTATTAGGAAAGGGACAGGCTTCTCAAATGTCACTCAGCGGTTCTGGCTGAAAGTACAGCATGGGAAACCCAAAAGCAGGCTAGAAAAGCAGAGCAGAGCATCTCTCCCTCGCTGGTGGTGGCGTCTCCTGGTACATGGCTACAGCAACAGATCAAGTCACCCTTGCATAGTCTGCTACCTCCCAGAGAAATAAAATCTCTCTCAGTTTACAACATTATCACAGTGGGAAGGGGGAGTCTTTTTTTTTTTTTTTAACAGTTACTGAGTGTGACTCTGCCAGTGGACAAGTTACCAGACACTTCTGAAATGGGAAACTGGCTAAGTTACTAATGGCTCTGCTACCTTCTCTCTGCAACTTTCTCAACAAAAACAAAACCAGAATAACTTAACCCTAGGAAATCAAGAAAAACAGCTCCCAGGAAGTAGCCTCAGTCCTCAACCTTCAGATGCACATATGCTAGACCCTGTACACTTCTACCACCCCACACAGCCGAGCATCTTTCAACACTGTGAATATTCACTTTTCCCTGGACTCTCTGAAGCAAGTTCCAGGATGTATATACTCTCACAGATGCTCCAGTGTTGTGTTTTTGAATCAAGGTGCAAACAAACCAAAATATTTTCATCCACTGGTTACGAGTGTGCCCTCTGGAGTCACAGCGGTTGTACCTCTCAACAGCTATGTGACCTTAGACAAATCATTTACATCTCTGTGTCTCAGTTTCACCATCTGTAAAATGGGAACTACAATAGCATCCAATAACAGCATAATTTTTAAGAAATTAAAAAAGCATGAAATATGCAAATATTACATAGTAACATAGTACATAGCTATCAAAGCTTTATCTAACTCGTTAAGAACAAACCAACAGGTTGGTAAAAGTAGTTCAAAGAGCATTTAAGAGGCTGAGATTTTCTAGGCACTAGAAAATAAGACCAAGATTGTTAGATTAGGTAGATACAAAACTGATTACTGTTCTGTAGGAAATAAACCCATAACCTTGGGAGTTGTTTTTTCTACTAGACAGAAAAATCTTTACATCTCTACTAGACAAAAAGCTACACATTCACAGACAACTTAGAGTCTGGGCCCAATTTAACAGTCAACAGCAAGTGAAATAAAGGTACCCATCCCAGAGCTACACTGTCAATTATGGGAGCCACTAGCCTCATATGGTTATTTAAATTTAAATGTAAGTTAACTAAAAGCAAATAAAATTCAAAATTCAGTTTCTGAGTCATAGTGGCCACATTTTGAGCATTCACTAGCCAGTGGTAGCTAGTGACTACTGTGTTGGAGAGGGGAGAATGGAGCATTTCTATCACAGCTTAAGGTTCTGGTGGACAGCACAGGCCGAGAGAAGACTTAAGTGGGAGTGTTAGCTTTCTGTTAGTGCCAAAACAAATTACAACGAACTTAGCGTGGTTTAACAACACACATTTATTATCGCACAGCTCTATAGGTCAAAGTCCGGGTTGGCTCAACTGGTTTCTCTGCTCCAGGTTTCTCAAGGCCAAAACCAAGGGGTCGGTCAGCTGAGCTCCCAGCAGGAGTCCAGGCCCCAGTGGATCAGTCGTATCACTGCAGTCCCCGTTTCCTTGCTGGCTGTCACCCAGGCTGGCCTTGCGCCTTAGAGGTTGCTCTCCTTCCTTCTCCTGCTTTCCGCGTGTCCCCTCCACCAGTGCAGCCTTCAAATCTCCAGCTTCCCCTCCTGCTGCATCTCTCTGACAGACACCAGCTGGAGAAAGTTCTCTGCCCCTAAGGGCTCAAGTGATCAGACTGTGTCCACTCTGACAGCCCAGGGCAATCTCCCTGTCTTAAATCCTATAACCTTTATCGCATCTGCTAAGTCCCTTTTACCATGTAACACAACAAATTCACAAGATCCAGGGAGTAGGGTGTGGACATATTTGGAGAGCTATTATTCTACCTGCCATGACAGGCTCATAAGAAAACGATAAATGTGACTTAAAAAAAACATACAATCCTCTCTTTGCTTTATTTTCATGTGATGGATAATTTTTCTTAACAACATCCTAGGGCTATCGTGAAGATTAACACATGCAACGTGCTTAGAACAAGGCCCACTGTGGTATGATCATTAACCTTTTTGTATTTCAGTTTCCTCACCTAGTAGATTCGAGTGGTAATGGTGTCTCCAGAGCCAGGCTGTTGTGAGGGTTAAAAAAAGTTAATATTAAGGTATACACACACCTAATGGGTGCGGTGAGCACCGTCTGGGGGATGGACACGCTTGAAGCTCTGACTCGGGTGGGGCAAGGGCAATACATGTAACCTAAACATTCGTACCCCCGTAATATGCTGAAATTTAAAAAAAAATTAAAACAAAAAAGAATTTAGTACAGTGCTTTACACATAGAAAGGGTTCAGAAAGCCTTTGGCCTTGGTGCAGAAACAAAGGCGCCCATTCTGGCCAACAGCAGTCCTGCCTGCTGGGTGGTGGAAAGAAGTCCCAGCACTTCCCCTCCCCACCCAGCCCCTGACACCCTGTATTTCAGGCATGGACAGGGATGATACCATGGACTGAATGTGTGTGTCCCCTGAAAATTCATATGCTGAAGCCCTAACCCCCAGTGTGACTGTATTTGGAGACAGGGCCTTTCTGAAAGTAATTAAGGTTAAACAAGGTCATACGGGTAGGGCTAGTTTTCTTATAAGAAGAGGAAGAGACACCAGAGCTTGCTCTCTCTCTCAAGCACTAAGGGAAGGTCATGAGAGGATGCAGTGAGAAGGCAAGCCAGGAAGAGAGCCCTCCCCAGGAACCAAACTCTCTGGCGCCTTGATCTTGGACTTCCCAGCCTCCAGAATGGTGAGAAACAAATTTCTGTTGTTCAAACCCCCCATATTAGGGAATTTGTCATGACAGCCCAGGCTGGCTAAAACAAACAGCAACCAAATCTACAGGGGCCCAACAAGAACAACCCATGGTGAACAACATCCTCCCTCAATGTGCCGTTGTTCTCAAAGAAATGTCTCATGCTTCCTTCCACAGAGCACAAAGAAATGGGAATGTGCTGGAATTTAGGCCAAGGAGGATGGCAGGAATTGAGACTAACAGTATGTAGTGCCTCGTGTGTTTCCTCTCACGGAAACCCAAATATGTCGTTGCAGGTTTATAGTCATCTTCTCTGTATGTAGCCTTTTGAGGTTTAAAGTAAATGCACAAAGGGCAAATTTTTATTGGTCCGTTGTTAAAAACTCAGCTGAAGCCATCTTCCAAACTTGATTTTTGCCTTGTCCATGAAGCCTTTCCTGCCTCCTCTGGGAGAATGCTCATTCTGTCTTTTGCGTCCCTGCAGCACCCCACTGGGAATTCCAGCTGCTACAGCTGTGCCTTCATTTTTATCATGTTTTTTTTTTTGCAGATACAAAGCAGAGGACATGAACACATGCATGCAAGAAATGTGTCTTTCTTTTCTAGAATTCTAATTAATTTCTATTTTGAGCCCCTGTTCACACCATGAGGCTCCTATCAGTCAATAAAGGATTCCCCACCCCTCTCTGTTTGATGTCTCACACACAACTTGAGGCTGACAGAGAACCAGGCTATGCGGACACGTAGAGCCGGGAGGACAGCAAGACAGATGGCCTTTGACTGCCACCTAACCACACTTTCTCGGCTGGCACATCCAGCGTTCAGAGTAACCCTAAGTGGTCGCTTCCTGCAGGACACTCCTGAACCATCACTTGTACCCCCTGAGAGTGACTCTCCTCCAAGTCCTTGCTATTTTGAGCACACAGAATTGGTTTACAATTCCTCAGCCACACTGGCTCTAGGTCTCTTCAGAGTCCTCCCAGATCCATCTGCCTGGGCACCCTACGCACCCATTTTTACTCAACTCTTGAAGCTTTATCTAGAAATAACCTCCCAGCACAGGCACATCCACGCATGCAGCCCTCAACATCTCTTGCTGCTTCTCCAGTTAGGTGTAGCCAGCCAAGCCCTGCTGTCTCAGCCCAGAAAGGTGAGTGCTCCCAGACTGGTCACATGGATAATCACTTAAAACTAATTCCTCACTTGTGTCAGAGAGATGGCCCCCGAACATCTGGTTCAGATAATCTCCCCCTTCCTCCCCACCCCATCCTGAAACGTTCTACCAAATGTTGCAAGGAAAAAAATACAACCTGTGCAGCATTGCAGCTGGTCGGTGACCCAGCTCTGCTGGATGACACCTGGGAACAAATCCACACCCGGCAGAGAAGATCTGATTTCAGGGTGTTCATTTCCATAATTCAGGACTAAACTCCTCTCTCACCTCCTCCCTCCCCATCACCCTGAGAGAAGAACATCACCCTGAAAACAGACCATAAACCTCAAAGAACTGCCACTAGGGGGGCTGCCCCAGAGCTTTGTGACTCGAGAATTTTACACTTTTCATGTGATCCCTCCAAGTGCCCTGCTCCGTTGATTTATTCCTTTATTTCCACCTTTGTGGGGATTCCCAGAGCATGGCAGGGCAGGCCCATGGTGACAAAGAGTAAGAATGTCAGAGATGGTCTAAAATCACCTGTGATAATACAACTCCCTTTTGTTATGGATTAGTCCTGAGAAGTAAGATGAAACAGCCACAGCCACAACGACTTCAGTAGCATAGCCCAGACTCGAATCTAGCTTTGCTGACCCTCCACACCCATGGGGAAACTAGGCCTGAGGGTCACAAGCACAGCTCGCTGAAGAGGTCAGCTTAGACATATGGACCTCCCAGCTATCCTCTTGAAAGCCACCATCAGCCTCCAAGACCAAGGAAAAAACGTCAATTTTATTTTCTTCTGTATGATTTCATTAGAATGGCTTGTGGGAGCCACAGCAACTCCATTCATGCCAGAAAAAGGATCCTTGTTATGAATGTTTGCTACTCAGGTGAACTTAAAATCTTCCAGAACCTCCAGGGCATCGCCATGCTTAGATTTGCTCAAGGCTGCTCAGCAGTTGTCACTTCACCTCTTCCATGGAGAAGGCTTCCGCCCATGGGAGGTGGCCTGGAAAGGACTTCAACATTAGGGGCGCCTGTGCCCCTCACCTTCATCTTAATTCTATGTGGTTACTCCAAGCTCTATTAAGTTAATCACAGACACGTCTATTTTCTCCTCGGGACCTAGAGTGCTGTACCTTCATCATCGTCTTGCTTCATACTCACAACCCCTCTTCTCATACACTATTGCCACAGCTCCCCAGCTGAACTCCTGGCTTCCATCAACCACCAGTTATCAGAATGATCTTTGCAAAATGCAAAGCAAATCAAGACTTTACCCCAACCCATCCCTCCCTGCATAAGTGTTCCTCCTGACCCCCTGCAGCCAGAATTAATTCTGAAGGGCTTAATTGGAGAGACCCTCCATGATGTTGCACAAACAGATCTATCCAGCTTCATCATCTACCAATCCCCACATCCTCCTCCTAGCCCTGTGCTGTGGTCCAGTGAGACTGATGATCATATCATTTCCCACAACTGCCACCCTCTTTCATGTCTTCGATACCATACTACATGCCTGGAAAGTCTTTCTCCCACACCTTCACCTGGAAATCTCCAAGTCAACCTTCACCTAGTTAAATTGTTACCACATGGGTTAGCTATTCCCCACTGCCCTAGGCAGGTGAGTTGTTATTTCCTCTATTCTTATAACACTTTACCTATTTATCCATCACATTGTGCATTGCTGGCTAAACCAAACTGAAAGTCCTTGATGAGTAGGAATAAGGCATTGTTCATTGTTCACTATTTAAGCTGCTGATACAATTATTTTAATGAGTCAATGGCAAGACTTGTATTTTTGCTCTATTTCCAATTTCTAGCATAGTACCAGGGCATATAGTAAGCACTCAAATTACATCTGAGAAAGAAAGAAAGAAAGGGAAGAAGGAAGAAAGGAAGGAAGGAAGGAAGGAAGGAAGGAAGGAAGGAAGGAAGGAAGGAAGGAAGGAAGGAAGGAAGGAAGGGAGGAAGGAAGGGAGGAAGGAAGGGAGGAAGGAAGGGAGGAAAGGAAAAAAGAAAGGAAGAGAGAGATGTCCCTCACTTACGCTTTCTTTCCTTCATCTCCACCCTCTGCCTGCATTTGGCAGTATCACTGCTTGTTCGTTGTGCAATTCCTTGATTTTGGAGTACTCTAGATGAAGGTGCTGGAGCAGTATTTACAGTACAAGGCAGAATTTTTTCCTATATACTCCCATTAAGACCATCAGTAAATTAGATTAGTGGTTTTGACATTTTTCTGCCTACTTGCTGACCTAAGCCTCTAAATAGAGCCTCTATAGTCCTTTCTCATAGCCCATCTCAGTGTTTATAAGGTGGTAGAAGTTGTGGGACTTACCTGTTGCTGGGCCAAGGTCAGAGAGAGCAAAGCACAGCTTTATTAGACCTTGGAAAAGTTCCCAATAGGAGGCTCCTTCTCACATATATACGTTGTTACTGGTAAAATACCTTCTAGCAGCTTCTAACCCTGCTGAAAGGGTGGGCCGTGGCCAGTAACCCTCACCTAATATATCAGCGTAAATCTTATTCCTATCACCTTTTATTCCTTACCCTCTCGGTGGCCAGGCTGTATGAGGTCACTAGGAAATTGTTCAAGTTACCTTCCCCCAGGACTGAGGAACACACTTCATGTTGCATTTCTTGCTGCTCAGATTCACTACTGGGTAGGGATTAGGAGTTTATGTCAGTGTTATGGCGGAATCAGAGGCTCCTAGAACCCGGGATGCTTTAAAAAATCATCCGTCCAGATTTCTCATTTTACAATGGAGGAAGCAGGGGGTGTGCAGCAGAATGAGCCCTCTGCTGTCATTAAGCAGAAGTAAACTGGATAAAGAAGTACTCCAAAAGCTGCTACCCACCTGGTTTTTGTCACTCTGGGCACAAGACCCCTGACAGAAACAGACAGTTCTATTCAAGCAGCTCAAGGGTCTCTACTGAACAATACCTGGAGGAGTCTTTAACTCAGAGCCATATAATAACAGAGTTAATGCAGAAGGACTGACCTGCATGCTTTAAAATGAAAACTAGCTACAGTTGTCTCCAGTGACAATTTAAGCTTGTATGCATAGAAAAATAATCAACTTGTGGTTCTTTCTTGCTAAGAAACATATGAAAGTCCTGAGATGGACAGAGTAAGGACAGGCTCGGTGCTCTGGTCCACTCTGAATTTTTCATCTTTCTCCAGGTTATGTTAACCCTCTTAGGGCCTCACACAGTTCTCCTCTCTTGTGATCTGACACTTCCTTTCCTGAGTCAAGGTCATAGTTTCAGCTTCAGCTTGTGCTTTTCTCTAAGCTATTTTGCTCTGGCAATAAAAGGCCAGTTTTATATTTGACAACTTTTTGCAAAACGATCAGATGGGAGGGGTCCAACGTACAAATGGATTTGCTCCATTGGCTGGAAGCAGAGTGACTTGATATTTCCTGTGTAATGTTAATAAACATTCCCCTTGCATGGAGCAGGTCAAGGTTTTTCCTACTTAACTATTTCATGCCTCTGCTTCATGGACTACATTAGCAGGGAGGAATGAGTCCTTAGGGAGCTATTGGGACAATAGGGTTTCTTTTTTAATATAGCTTGATCTGTTGCAATAAGTTTCCAGAAAGAAAGAAAATTGCCTAAATTAACAGAATGATTTCCCCTGGACAGAGCTCTAAATTCCAGTCTAATGAGATTGGGTTCATTTAAACAACATTTAATCTGCCAAGTTCTGGACATTAACTCCTTACCCACAAGGCACTGGGCTAAATAGTTTACATCATTATTTCATTTAATTCTCACAACAACCCTATGAGATAAATACTATTATCATTACCAATGATGATTTGAAGGCTCAAAGAGGTTAATCTGTACAGTACTGCATACATGTTAAGAGGCAGAAGTAGAGTCATACATACATGGTTACATACAGTCGAAGCTTAACACTTAACCATTGTACCAAAAAGTTCATGCATCTACAGAAATTGGAAAGTCCTGCACCTCTATCTTGCAATGACGAGAAAACCTATGCTTTAAATACAAGCCAGATTGCTTAGAAGGTATTATTGCCTGACTGCCAG
This sequence comes from Avahi laniger, assembly GCA_963575035.1. Lineage (NCBI taxonomy): Eukaryota > Metazoa > Chordata > Mammalia > Primates > Indriidae > Avahi > Avahi laniger. Next base: position 20,030 of record CAUYSK010092637.1, on the reverse strand, counting down.
TTCAGGTGCCATCATCTTCAGAACTGTCCAGTAATCTCGTGCGTGCTTTCATCCCTGCAATCTCTGAACCATTGGTCTTCAGTCTTTCAAAGTCTCAACACTTATGCAAGCTTGCCTCTAGGTGAGGCTGGAAATGAAAGTAGAATGTATTAAATATTAATACAAGGATTTACCTGTGAGGAGGAATGAGAGATCATGACTTGGGTGACTAGGTGTGGGTTGTAACCTGATAAAACAGATTCATGTCAGAAAATTCAGCTGAAGGTCTTTAAGGTCTGAAGGCAAAAACATTTGAACCACTTTGCCCTTTTCATGTCTTTCCAGTTTAAATCCATCCTGGCTCGCTGTTTCTCACTCTCTAATTATTCCCTGTCCCAACTCCTTGTACCCTTCCCACCTGATTCCATACTTCAGACACATTTTATTCTGCTACTATTGGGTAGAATGTTCTATGTATGTCTATTAGAACTAATTAATTTAAAGTGTTGATCAAATATTCTATTCCCTTGTTAATCTTCTTCCCAGGGTTCTATTCATTATTAAAATTGAGGTATTGAAGTCTCCAACAATTATTATTGAAGTATCTATATATCTCTTTAATTCTGTCAGTTATTGTTTCATGCATTTGGGGACACTATTGTCAGGTTTATTTTAGTTATATGTTTATAATTGTTATATCTTCTTAGTAAATCAACCCTTTTATTAACACATAATGCCATTATTTATCTTTTGTAATAGGTTTTTATTTAGAGTCTATTTTGTCTGATATTGGTATATTCATTCAGCTCTCTGGTTACTGTTTATATGGTATAACTTTTTCAGTCCCTTTACTTTCAACCTATGTGTTTCTCTGAATTTAAGTGAATTTCTTATAGACACTATATAGTTTGTTAATTTTTTACCCATTCTGCCAATCTCTGTCTTTTAATTGAAGTATTTAATACACTTACATTTAGCATAATTACTGATAAGGTACAATTTATTTCTGCCGTTTTGTTGTTTTCCATATGTCTTACATCTTTTTTGTTTCTCTATCCTTAAATCATTGCATTCTTTTGTATTAAGTAGATATTTTTTAGTATGCTATTTTAATCCCCTTGTTTCTTTCATTATTTATTCAGTCATTTCTTAGTGTTGTTCTGGTTATTACAATACATATTTTAATTTATAACAATCCAGCTCAGATTAATACCAACTTAATTTTAATAGTATATAAAACTTTGCTCCCTCATTCCTCCTTTGTGTTGTTATTGTCATACAAATTGTCTTTATATATTGTATGACAATCAACACAGATTTATAATTATTGCTTGATGCAGTTATCTTTTAAATCACGAGAAAAAAATAGTTACAAACAAAAAATGCATTTATACTGTCTTTTACATTTACGTATGTAGTTATCATTACTGATAGTCTTAATTTTTCATGTAGATGTGAGTTACTCTCTAGTGTTCCTTATTTCAGGATAAAGTATGCCTTTAGTATGTATTGTACAACAGGTCTGTTGCACAATTGTCAACAGGGACAATTTTCTCAGTTTTTATTTATTTGTAATGGTTTGATTTCATCTTCATTTTTTTTGGAGAATATTTATGCTGGGTATAGAATTTTTGGTTGACAGTATTTTCTTTCAGCATTTTAAATAAGTCACCCAATTGCCTTCTAGATTCCATGGTTTTTTGATGAGAAATCAACTGTTAATCTTATTGGGAGTCCCTTGTACATGATGATTCACTTTTCTTTTGCTGCTTTCAAGATTCTCTTTGTCTTTGCTTGTGATATGTCTAAGTGTGAATCTCTTTAAGTTTATCCTACTTGGAGTTCATTGAGCTCTTTGGATGTGTACATTAATACATTTTATCACATTTAAAAACTTTCAACCATTATTTCTTTAAATATTCTTTCTGTCCCTCCTTTCTTTTCCTTTTTCTCTCCTCTCCTTCCCTTTCCTGTCCTCTCCTCCTCCTCCTCTTCCTCCTCCTACTCCTCCTTCTTCTTCTTTTCTTCTCTCTTTCTTCCCTCCCCCACCCTCCTCTCTGAGGACTCTTACTATGCATATGTTGGTAATACTTGATGGTGTCTCAGGCTTTGCTTATTTTTTTTTATTCTTTTTCTTTTATGTTTCTGAGACCAGATAATTTTAACTACCTGCCTTCAAGTTTGCATAGTCTTCTTTCTGCCATCTCAAGAGCCCCTATAGTGAATTTATTTCAAATATTGCACTTTTCAATTCCAAGATTTCTATTTGGTTACTTCTTACAATTTTTATTTTTATTGGTATTATCAGTTTGTTGAAACATCATCCCCCTGATATCCTTTAGTTCTTTAGACATATTTTCCTTTAGTTCTTTGAATATATTTAAAATAGTCAACTTAAAGTCTTTGTCTAATGAGTCCAACATTCAGGCTTTCTCAGAAACAGTTTCTGGTGATTACTTTTTTCCTGAGTAAGGGTCATACTTTCTTTTTTCTTTATCTATCTAATTTTTTTTCTCAAAATTGAATATTTTAGATAATGTGGCAATTCTGAATTCTCTCCTTACCCAAAATGTGTTGTTATTGTTATTTGTTCTTATTACCATTGTTTTTTTAGTGACTTTACTGATCTAATTCTGTAAAATCTGCATTCTTTGCCATGAAGTCTCTGTTAACTTAGCGGTCAACTAATAATTAGAGATTTTCTAAATGCCTGAAACCAGTAAGTCTCCAAGTCTTTGATATGGGTTTCATATGCATACTAAGCATACTTTCAGCACTCATCTGGACAGTTAATAACTCTGCCTTAACCTTCAGTTCCCCCTAAGTGGGGCCTCAAAGTCAGCCACTAGTGAGAGTTTAGAGCCTTTTCAGGTCTTCCCTGAGCATTCACACACCCCAATGCATGAACATGGCCCTCTAGATTTCTCAGGAATATGCCAAAGCTCTGAGGAGCCCTGAATGGGCATGTCATATGCAGGTTTCCTTTTTAAGCCACTGTTTGCCCCAACTGTTATTCATTACCTCAGGCAGCCATAATGTTAAACAATTGCCCTTGATTGTTATTAATAAGTGTCCCTGAGAAAAAAAAGCTGTTCATTCTAGGTGATCTCTAAATCAGTTAACTAAGACAGATTTGAGAATAGGACCTTCCATGGAACCACCAGACAGGTCAAATGATGACAATTCTCTGGAAATAGGAATTTGAAAGTGTTCCAACCCTGTTCTGCCCCCTCTAGTGGCTGACAGGCTTCTGGTTTTCACTGATTACAGGATATTCATTCTCAAAGTCACCATGGAGCTGGAAATGAGAAGAGGCAAAGTCAGAACTTGTAACCAAAATGTTTGTACCCTCATAATATCCTGAAATTAAAAAAAAAAAGAGAAGAGGACAGTAGGAAAAATTAAAACTGCACTGTTCATACCAACTTTTAGATTTAGCTGTTTTTCTTAAATAAATGCTCTCCGAATTTCTGCAAACCTTTGGTTAATTTCTACAGTTTTTAAAAAAGTTGATTCTGAAAATTTTTGCCAGTGTTCTCTTTGCTTTTATGGAAGAGAGACTCTTCAGAAGTTCTTATTCCACCATTTTCACTGAGATTCAGACCAGGCTTATTTTATATCAATGTTTTTTTGCTCTGTTTGAACTATTTATGTTTTTGGCTACTTCTTCTACTCTTTTTTACTTTTACTCCAGTTTCCTGATTGTCCATTTTCAGTCAAGACATATTATTCCTATCTCAGGTCTTGCAAATATTTTTTCACTTCTACTGTTATTGGCCTTACTTGGAGTTTTATCATCATCTGTTTACCCAGATTATGTCAACAGTATCTCAACTGGTCCCTCTGTCGCATGTCTCATTCTCTTCAAATCTATTCACCACCCCAGCCAGATCGATCATTTTGAAACATAAATCTGACTGCCTCATTCCCTTGCTTAAGCCCATACCTAGATCCATATCACCTCCAGGATAAAGACCAACTGTGACCGTGGTGGGGCATACAAGGCCCTCTTGATGTGGCCCAGAATCTCCACTCTGCCTTGCAACTCGTACCCCAGCCATACATAAATATACAATTATATATAAATTCTGCACTCTTTCATTAGTATTCTTGTCCCTTATTCCCTTAGTGATTCAATTAATTAATTCAGTACACATTTTCTAAACACAGGGGAAAAGAAAGTGAACAAGACAGATAAGGCTCCTTTTCCTGTGGATTCCAGATACAGAGACGGAAATTGATAATAATCCAGCAAGCAAATAAATAAACCAGATAACTATACAATCCTATAAATGCAATGAGAAGAGTAAATGGAATGCTGGAAACAGGAGAAACTTCATTAATCAGCTTGGACAAAAAAAGTTCTCTCTAAAAAAAAAAATTTTTTTGAGCTGAAACTTAAAGGGTGAAAAAGCATCAATAAAGCATGAGAGGAAAGAAGCTCTCAGTACAAAAGCTTTGAAACCAAAATGAAAATCAACATAAAACCAAGATAGTGATCCAATGAAACGCAGATAGAAATTGAAATAGAGAAAAACTGTCCCAGAAACCTCTGCACATTCCAATGAACACACACGCACGCCCACACATGCCACACTTCACTTAGGTTCCTCAAGTGAGTAACTGCTGGATGGACCAGCTGACAGATGGGAAATCCTTGCACAGAGCTATGACAAGGGGAAGTCTGTGGGAAAAGGTGCTGTTATTTAGCTGGCCCACCCCTGCTGAGTGAGTCCAAAGTTTCCCTTGGATTCGTTCCCACCTGAACTTCCACCCTTATGAGTTAAAAAGGCCTTTCACATTCATGTTTTATACAAAGAAAGAGATGAGGATTAAGTAGCAGCTGCTTAAGGTTAGGTGTAGAGAAGAAACACATACGCATATACGCTTGGTTGTAAAATGATTATATTTTGAAAAGAAACTTAAAACCTTCCATCCATGCTTCTCAGAGTTGTGACCCAGCTGAGGAGTGTTGGGTAAGCAAAGCCCTTTATGGGAGATGGCAGGAGGAATGCAAAGTGTTCCACAAGAGTGGTGTTGACTGAGGAGGTGATAGACGCTTGCCACTGGCTGAGTATCCAGCCCGCAGGCACAGACCCTGCTGACGTTGGGCATTTCTTGTAGAAGTAGAACCACAGCCTGATGGTCCTGAGTAGGTTCTTCCTGGTACTGGTACACTCAGTATTATTCATTTAACAGATAACTATTGGGTGCCTACAATGTGCCAACCCCTAATCTGGGTCTAAAGACATATCCATGAGCAAATATAGATGCCTCATAAAATTATATTCCAGTGGAGGAAAGACAGACAACATGTAAATATAGACAACGTGTCAGATGTATATAAGTGCTATGGAGAAAAATTAAAGCAGGAAGGGGAATTAAGAAGTGTTGAGAAGTTCTGTGTTTAGCCAAGATGGTATAAAAGGAACCAGATTATGCTCCCATTTGAAATAACTAAAAATTTGGACAAAGTTTATGGAACAATGGCTTCCAAGTCACTGGTGATGAATGGCAGTGATCCCTGAGAGACAGAGAACAACCTAAGGTTACTGCCTGGAAAGAGTTTCTAGACTGGAGCACAAGGAGAAGGAACACAGGCAGTGCCCAGCATGCTCTCTGATTTGAGAAGATGATGCCAAAAGTTTAGAGACACCAAGGCAGCTGAAGGTGTTAAGAAGACTACCAGAGAGGACAAAACTATTCAGAGAGAAAACTCTGGAGATCTCCAAAGGATCCACCTTGAGTATTTAGCAGAGCATTCCATGAATGTATCACAACATGCAAATGAGGAAACCATTTAAGGCTAGGAAAGAATGACAGTGAGGTGAGAGTGTGCCTGGTACACTCAAGAAGCCTAATGCAGCTGCAGTGGTCAGGAGAGAACAGTAAGAGATTAAATCAGAGAGGCAACAGAGGGCAGCGTAGGTGAGGACTTATGAATCACAGGAAGGGCTATGGCTTTGGCTTCAAGTGGAACAAGGGCTATAGGAGGATTTTGAGTAGAAAAGTGGCATAATCTAACTTACATTTTATTTTATTTATTTGTATATTTTTTTGGAGACGGGGGTCTTTGTCACCCAGGCTGGAGTACAGTGGCACAATCATACCTCACTGTAACTTTGAACACCTGAGCTCAATCAGTGTTCCTATCTCAGCCTCCCAAGTAGCTAGGACTACAGGCATATGCCAACACACTGTGCTAATTTTTTTTTTTTTAAGATAAGATTTGCTATGTTGCTCAGGCTGGTCTTGAACTCCTGGCCTCAAGCTATCCTCCCTCCTTGGCCTCCCAAAGTGTTGAGATTACAGGCATGAGCCAGCACACCAGGCCACTGATTTATATTTTAATTTAAAATAATCACTCTGGATATTGAATGGAAAATGGATTTTAGGGTCAGGGGCAAAAGCAATGAAGCACCAATGGAGGCTAATGTGAAATAGCCAGGAATTGATGGTGGCCATGACCATGATGGAGCAGTGGAGGTGCTGAGAATAAGTCAAATCCTGGATGCATTTTTGAAGAATTGACAGGATTTGTTAATGGATTTATTCCAGAAAGTGAGACTGTCTTAATATCAGGAAATTTTTCAAATAGACTTGTCTTCTATTTTATTCTTTTGTATCTACACAACAGAAGTCGCAAGCTAACTTAGGCCTTTCTCCAAGGAAGACCATCCATTCTCTCTCTTCTATGTTTTCTTTTCATGGGACCAGAGTGTGAAGTTCTGAGACCCAAGATGGGTGTTGGGTACAGCAAAACAGAAAGACTAATTGCCTGCTTTAGTCGGAAGCTTAACAAGGTTAGGAAAATTAGTGTTCTGTGTGGTCGAGCCTTACTTTCCAGGGTTCTTTTAATTGGAATGTGATCTTCTTTGCAATTACTTCTTGTGCATATTTGCCCTTTAGAAACCTCATTACAAGGGGTGGCAATAACTTGAAATGGGACTCAGGTATTCCCAGTTCCTCAAACAAATTGCCGGCTACTGCTACTCCAGATTCACACCTTATTTCTAACAGCATGTTGGTTAATACATAATTCATCCCATCAATGCATTAATAGAATAAAACTATCCATTTTAACCAATTTTTAAACAATGGATGCATTATTTCTAACAGCATGCTCTTAATACATATTTCATCACATCCATCAATGAATTAATAGAATAAAACCATCCATTTTAACAAATTTTAAAACAATTTAAAATAAAACTGAAAATTCATTATCGTTTATTTTAAATCTTAGTAAAAAGAAATAGAAAAAAAATTTTTTATTATTATTATTTCAGCATGTTATGGGGGTACAGATGTTTAGGTTGCCCTTGCAACCCCCTCCCCCCCCAGTCAGAGCTTCAAGCGTGTCCATCCCCCAGAAGGTGCGCACCGCTCCCATTATGTATGTATATACCCATCCCCTCCTCCCCCCTCCCATCTGCCCAACACCCGATGAATGTTATTCCTATGTGTGCACCTAAGTGTTGATCAGTTAAAACCAATTCGATGGTGAGTACATATGGTGCTTGTTTTTCCATTTTCAAGATACTTCACTTAGTAGAATGGACTCCAGCTCTATCCAGATAATACAAGAGGTGCTATATCACCATTGTTTCTTATAGCTGAATAGTATTCCATGGTATACATGTACCACATTTTATTAATCCACTCCAGTAACAAAAATATTTTAAATTCCTATGAATAGACCTAAAAATAAATGCTCTGGGTTCATATGATAAGCGCTCATACACTATTGATAGAATTTATCCCATAGTCGACACAATGCAATGTGCAAAGTTAATGCTTTGATCAAGAGGGAATCAAAGGAAAAGGGACATTATTAAAGGCTGGCAGGCCAGTTGAGAGGCCAGTGGTATATTCTAGGCAACACATGATAAAGTTCTGAATTAAGACAGTGGCAATACGTATGGTACAAGAGAGAAAATTTGACTGATATTTAGAGGCTAGAATTTGACAAAGAGCGGTAAGAAATTAAGAGGTGAGGAGAATAGTTCAGGATAATTCCTAGTCTTGTACAAATCACTGAGACAGGGTTTGCAAACAGAAGAATAAGATCTAGGGAGGACAAAAGGTGATTCTTTATTGAGATGTGTTGAATGTGAAATGCTATGAGACATCAAAGTGAAAGTCCAGGTACCTTGACGTTTGATTCTAGACTTAGAAGAGAAATTTTTTCATTCACTTTATTTATTTGATGAATATTTATTGAGATCTTAGCTAGATATTTAAACATAATAGTCATCATCCTGCAAAGTTTCAGGAATAGAGATGATTACCAATATAAAATGGATATAATGGGAAGAGAAAAGGGGGCAAAGAAGAGATCTCTAAGGACCGCCAATACTGAACATCAAATGGAAAAGAAGGAACCATAGAGTAATATGAGAATGAGCATCCCAAGAGATACAATGGAAAGCTAAGTTGGCATGGTGCCACAGAAATTAGAGAGGAGAAAGAAGAGGTGATTAACTGTGGCAGGGAGTGTTTAAATAATACGAAACTTTAAAAAAGGTCATTGCATTTCAGAATCAGGTAGATTTTGCTTGAATAGTTTCAAGGATAAATGATTTGAAGAATAAGAGAGAAAGAGATGAAGAAAGCAAAAGAAGAAAAAAAATGTCCGGTTTGTCCATGAAAAGGAAAGGAAGTTAAAAGGCTCCAATCACAGGTAGAGTCAAGAGAGGGATTTTAGTAAAAGAATCATTCTCTCGCAGTGGTGTTAGGGAAATTCTTGTCCAAAGATCAGGGGAGATTTCCTTCTATTTACCATGCTTCAGTTAATTAATAAGTATTTTTTTTAATTAAGGCATCAAGCAAATGATTTAGAATTCATAAAGGCAGACACATGTGTTAATCAATAAAAATTGCTCTTTATTATTCATTTAAGATAACATTACATAATATCCAAAAGTTGTCTACATGGTTTCTCAGCCCTAGATTAACATGACCTGTTTTGATGATTTGGACTGCAAGTAACAGAAAACCGCAATTCTACTAGCCAAAATAAGAAACATTTTTATGATCTTATATATAAAGAAAGTCCAGAGTTGAGGGGACTCTATGACTTGTTAATTGAAACAATTAAAAATGTCATCAGGTTCCACTGGAGTAAGAAATCTGGTTTGGGGGATGATTGAGGCTGGATTTCCTGTGCTCCCATAGCTGGAGGAGTAAGTTTCATTCCAAGTGGGCACTAAAGCAAGCTACTTGGGTTCTTGCACCCAAGCCGAGTACTCCAACAACTTTGCCAAGAATAGAGATGATATCTGGACCTCTTTCCACTTGATTCCTGCCGCTACATCTCCATTGACTTATAGTTTGATCAGAGAAAAAAAAGGTGCTATATGTTGGACCTTCTCAAATTCCAGCACTAATAATGATTATATGACAAAAAGAAATTCTGACAAAAGAGCTCAAGCTTTACTTCCCTGACTCAGTGGCATCCATTGCCATAAGAGATGACCAGATTATTAATGGAGTTTCTAAATAAATTTTTATTAATTCATAGCATAGAAAATGGCTCTGAAAGCCAAGACTTTCAAATGCAAGCCCAAAGCTTGAGAGAAACGTTTTGTTTTACTTCCGAAAGCTTAACTTTGAATATCAAGAGCCAGGCCTCAAATAATTCCATACATAAAATTAATACTATAAATAAATGCTTTTCAAACTGCAGGTTGCAATTCATTGGTGGAGTGTAAAATCAACGTAGTGGGTTGCAACTAGATTTTTTAAATGAGGGACAATAACAGAATAAAGCACCTGGGTGTATTACACATAAAAAGGATGACTAATGTTTCTTGAATAGTTTTTTATTTTAAGTGAGCTGTGTGTGTGTGCTTAGCCTCAATGTAAAATATATTTCTTACTGTGAGCTGTGTGAAAGACTTGAAAAACGCTGCCATAAAAACATAAATTCAGGGACACTTTGAGGACTAGATAAATGAGCCCCAACTGAGAAAATATGTCAAACCATAGATGACAAGAAAGAATTAAAAGAAGAGAAGAATTGCAGTGAGAATGCAATCTCAGGCTGAGCCTGTGTTGGACTTTTGAAAGAAAAGGGAGCATTCCCAGGAAGAGGAGCAGCAAATACAAAGACGAGAAGGTGGGTATCTAGTCTATTCGCGCTACTATAACAAAATGTCATAGACGAGGTGGCTTATAAACAGCAGAAATGTATTGCTTACAGTTCTGGAGGCTGGGAAGTCCAAGATCAAGGCACAGGCAGATTCTGTGTCTGGTGAAGCCCCCTTTCTGGTTGATAGATGGTACCTTTTAGCTGTGTCCTCATATGGGAGAAGAGGCAAGGCAGCCCTCCGGGGTACTTTCTAAAAAAGCATGGATCGCATTTATGATGGCTCTGCTATCATGACCTAATCACCTCCCAAAGTCCCCACTTCCTAATACCATCACCTTGGGGGTTGTTAGGATTTTAACATACGAATTGGGGGTAATGCAAATATTCAGTTTATAACAGTGAGAAAATATATGGATACACAGAGGTTAAAGACTAGGTCCATCCAGCTGGAGCCAAGTTAGACCAAATGACGGAGAACTGAGGTGGTCAAATTGGAAGTTCACACGGCAGGTGGGCTGTTTTCAGTGGCCAGTGGGGAATCATGGAATATTCTTGAGCTGCTGGATGACATGAAGATAACAGGATAGCCTGGAGGGAAAAAGAACTGGAGACAAGAAGAATTTTTAGAAATGTGATGAATATTAAGGCCCAATGGAATAGACAAGATTTGAGGCAGATGCCATAAAAACAGCAAATATAATGTGTTCTAGGGTAAAAGACTTGAAAGCTCTTGGAAATGGGCTACATGGAAAGGACAAGGAAATGAAAGATTTCGAATGATAAAAGCTGCCATCTCTTGGGCAACTAAGTCTGCTTACTAGTATTGCTGGAATAATTAGCTCTGTTAATATTATACAGAAGTATTTCATACCTCTCAAAGTGCTTTTCATATTCATTAGTCTTTTGATTTTCATAATAATCTTAAGAGATAACAAGGGGCTATTCTACTACCTACATGTTAAAAATAAGGAAATTGTAGACCAAAGAGGTTATCTGGCTTGCCAAAGCCACACAGTTAGAGATAAGATTAGATTCACCAGATCTTATCCCTTTGATCCCAGGAGTCTCTCACTTTACAATGGGCAACACCGTCCCATGTTGTCATTCTCTAATAATGACCCATCAACTTGTTGATTAAAATTATTCCAAAAATTGAATTGGCTCAGTATGTCAGGGAGAAAGCCTATTCAGAAGGTCACTGTGGCTTGGTGTAAGTTTATTTAATAAATATTTTTCTTATTTGGAGGTTTTAATTTTAAGTATGTGGTCTACTCTTTTTGTATGATTATTTGCTCAAAAAAATTTTTAGTCAGCAACACACCTCATAAAAATTTAATATGTTTCAGAGCTCCTTTTACTGTTTAAAGAAGCACAAATCAGGCATTCTTGCATTTGAATGTGGCGCCCTGTAATTGGGCTCTCTCTGAGGAAGGTCCTTCCAAATCCCGTAGTGAAATTGCTCTTTTTAAATAAAAACAACACTCAAATGGAGGGTTGTCTCAGATCATTCCTTCGCTCCCACCAAGAGCCCAAACATCAACCAATCAGATGTGTCCTGGCCTTCCTGGTCACCTTCATGTTTCTTTCTTTAACTTGAAAAGACTTTCTCTCACATGTATCTTTGGCTTTCAGAGCTGAGTTCAAATCCCAGCTCTGGCTCTCATTAGACATGTAGCCTTGAGCACATTAACTTGCATCTCTGAGTATCCCTTTCTCAGCTCTATCATAAAATGGTTAAGTTTTATGTCACTGATCTATTGCATGGATGTAAGATAGCAAACTTAAAAACACTGAGCCTAATGTGGGTTCTCATTGAATATGTATTAGCTAAGAGACTGGGAAAGACAAGGTTTGCCAAGAGAGCAATCACTGAGTTCATAGTGAACCTGCTGAAGGATTAGCCCTTTCACCTCCGCACCATGCTCTTTTACCAGGCCCAGAGATTCATGCCCATACGCTCTTACTCGGTCATATTCCGCAACCAAATGCTTTGAGCAATGAGCTGGTAAGGTTTATTCAAACTTGGAGAGCCCTGACTTCTTCAGTTGTTCCAATTGAAAAATATTTATTGGGCACTTGCTATTATTCTAGACATTGAGGGTAGAGAAATAACAAACATGGACAATGCTCATTGTTTCTACTGAAGCTTACCTTTGGGGAATACATAAAATAGGTAGACAATCAAATAAACAAGAAGGAATATCAGATAGTGATAGGCATATTGCAGAACATTAAAATAGGGTGGCTTGACAAAATATTGGGGTTCCCGTTAGATAGGGTGGTCAAAGAAGGACTTTCTGAGGAAATGACATTTAATGTGAAAATCAGCTGATTAGAAGGGCCTGACCAATGTGAAAACCAAGGGAGAGAGCACGTCAGGCAGAGGGAATGGCTCGTTCAAAGGGCCTAAAATGTAAATCAGCTTGGGGTTATCGCGGAATAGAAAGCACCAGTGTGGCTGGATGAGAGCACAGCTGGAATCTCAGGGCGAGGCGGGTATAGGGTTTGAGTGCAGAGAAGGAAGAAACCAGCTCATGCAGTGCCTTGCAGGTCAGGGGGAAGAGTTAGGATTTTGTTTTAAGAGGAACTGAGGCCTTTGAGGATATTAAACCTTAAGTTTTTTCAACGTTCACTTTGGTCAGCTCTTTGGAAAGGAAAGGACAGAAGCAAGATGTCTCTTTGAATGTAGTACAGAGGTCCAGATGGGAGAAAAGGGTGATTACACTACAGAACTGGATACATCCAGAAAATATCTGGGGAGTTGACAAGATCTGGGAGGTAAATGTGGTAAAGAGAGAAACAAAGGCTAACCCTAGAATGTTGGTTCGGTCAAGTGGGTGAATCGTGGTGCTGTTCACCAAGAAGGGGAAGAGAGAAGGAACGATGGAGGGAAGGAGAAAGAACGACTTAAGTGTTCTCTCTTGACTTTTTTAAGAGCCTGCATCTCGAAACAGCAGTGGGGACTAAATCTACACATTGAGGAGCTTTCATTCTTTGTATCCTCAGGGCACAGCCTAGCGCCACAACCACCTAGGTATTTCAGTAAGCCCTGTTCCTATGGTGGAGGAAAAAGAGCAAAGCCTTGAAACTCTACATCTGCTGCTTTATCCTCAAACCTTTTAATGTCTTGAAACTTTAATTTCCCCTCTTATAAAATTGGAATAAGAAGACTTGCCTTGCCTATTCCACGGAATGTTGTATCAGAATTAGATACATATGTAAGCATTTTAACCTATCAGCCACTGAGCAAATCTTTTGTCTGTGAAAAGGGATTATTTTGATTCCATGTTAGAAGGTCAGCTTCGCATGGATTGGAACGCAATCTATCTTGTTCACCAACTCCAGCACCTAAAATGAAGGTTCTCAATAAATATGTGCTAAATGGATGAATGAATAAAAATGAAAACTTGTGGAACGCAGGACTAGAGGCCATGAACACCAAAGATCCTTCTAACATTATGGCATGATTGTTGTACTACACATCTGCCTTCTCCAGAGCCTAGGAACTACCTTATTCATCTTTGGAATTCCACTAAAGTCTATCACACAGCAGGTGTGCAATGAGTGGCCGAATTGATCGATGCGCCCGGACACCTTCTGCTTCTTGAGACCCGCAGCCTCACCGTGAAAACGCCCTACCTCTTAGATCTGATTTGTTCTCCAAGATGTATCCAGTGCCTGGGCACAGTTTGTCCTCAATAAATATTTGTTGTCTGAACAAACAAATAAATTCATAAATACATATTAAAAACACACGTAAAGAAATTATGAAGCAGAATTCATTTTTTTAATATAAACAGGATTCTTAAGAAGTTCAAGTTTGAAGCAGACCACATGTAGCTATGCACCCCAGATTCCCATGGGAACAGAGAGCCTAAAAATTCTGCGCACTTTGAGTGTCATAATGTGTGTAAAAGGGGATGAAAAATGAAAAGCACCAAATACAGGCGCTACCCAGAGGTTGCAGTTCGCTTATATTCTCTCTGAACACCATCCCCAGCCTCTCCTAACTCAGCGTTTAGAGAATTCACCCTCCAAAACTGAAGTTCTTTAAATCCACAAATAGCATGATGAGGGGAAAAATGGGCCATACTCCAGGATCCCAGGTATAGTCTAGTTGGTTGGAGCTTAATGCATCTCTGAACATGTTTTTTCATCTTAATATGGGGAACTTTTTCTTATGGTATTAAAATTATATTGGAAAATTTTTTACTTCTTAGAAATACATACTGGAATCCTTAGTGGTAAAATCTCATGATGACTATACTTTAAAATAATTAAGCAGGGAACTAAGAAAGTAAAAGTAAAAAATTGATCATTACTACTAATCTAGATGAGGGAAACATGGATGCTTATACACTATTCATAGTTTTCTACTCTATATCTTTGAAAATGGTCATGATAAAATTGAAAAATCAAAACATCATAAAAATAGAAGACTGATCTGGGAAAATTATTGAAAGTGTTAAATGCGATACTTATCCCAGACACATAGTAAATGTTCATTAATATAATTACTAATTTTGATGTCATATTTAATATTAATTTTATATTATATTACTTAATATTAATTTCATCGACTCATGAGTTTACACGTAGGCACACACCCTTAGCACCTTCTATTCAAAAATGTACAGAAACTCTCCCTTTGGGGCACCATGATAAATCATGCACCTTAATCCTATTTCAAAACATTGCATGTAGATTCCCTTGGGCACAAGGACTGATGGCATTCATGATACTGGGCCCTACGTGTGTTCTACCGACCATTTCTTTCTGGAAAGAGAAATGAGGCAGAGGTAACAGCCGTACCTTTGGCATTAGGGAGGTGTGGGTGCATCCCCTACTCCCACACATCTTAAATGCATGAACTCCAGAAACTTACCGACCTCACTGGCATTGATTCCCACAGATGCACAGCAGGATTATCGTGCTACCCAAGGCGTTGCTCCGAGGGTTAAGTAAGAGCTCATGCGCCAAAAGGCTAATACGTTCAGCACACAGCAGTTGTGAACAATGTTAACTGCCCCCACCTCCCATAGAGACACAAAGAATGAGCAAACTTCCTTTTTTGGGGTGGCTCATTAAAAAGTTTGGCAAGGGGTGATTGTTGTACACATCGATCTTTGCTTTCTGCTTTTTATTTGTTTTTTGTTTTTTAATTAGCCAGGCTTGTGCTTTAAGGAGAAAATGGGGAATGATAAGACAAGCTTATTGAAACAAAAAGCCACATTTAGGATGTGTCTTGGAAGCAGGACTAAGTCAAGGAAAAATCAACATCTAGCCTGGTGAGCAGGACAGGTCTCAGGGTCCTCATTTTACAGTCAAAGAAACTGAGTCATCAACTGGCCAAAAGTGGGAGAGTCAAGGCCAAACCCTAGGCAGTATGAGTGGATCCCAAAGCGGGGGTGGTTCTCATCTGAACGAAGTGAGCTTGTTCCAGAGACAGGAACTTTTTCTCATTCCTGCAGCATTGAAGTGGCAGAGCCACGGCAAGAGCATTCCAACGATGCAGATGCAAACAGGGATGACACTTCGAATGCACAGAGCAGCTGATTAATTGGGACAGTAGATCAAGTACTAACAGTCCTCTGAAGGCCCAGAGCAGAGTGCAGGCCTCCCTGGGATTTGTGAAGCTCTGAAGCCAGTGGCAATAAATAAGGCCCAGGCCTCAGGGACTGGAGCGCTGAGATGCTGCTCCTCTGGGCAGGACAGAGCAGACTTTTTATTGCTGGCCTGCGGGGTAGGAGATTCCCATATATGGCCCCAAGGAGATTGAGGGGGGAACATACTCTTGGGAGGCTCAAGCCACATTCCAGATCTGCTTTCTGTAGAGGAAGGGTGTTTCTGACAGGTGTGTGTTGCTGCCTCCCGGATGTGTGTGCTGAGCGCAGGGAGGCTCCCAGGCAGCGGGGGTGAGACTTCTGCTAGAATGTCAGGAAGAGTCAATGATGGGCCACAGACATGTCCTTGTCCCCAGAACCTGGAGGTGAGCCCAGATAAGTGAGCACAGAACCTCCTGCTCCCATGTCAGACCCTCACGGAGGCACCCAACTCATTCATCCATTCACCCGTCCTCACAGCAAACATCCACTGAGCATTACTCCACACCAGACACCAGGCTTAGTACTGGGACATTTGAACACGACAGCTTATCCCGACGAAATCATTTTTTCATTCACTCATTCATTCATTCTGTGGACATTACTGAGCACGACTCCACATGCTACATTCTAAAGTTGCAACACTGAGCAAGACAGAGCTCCTCCCTGATCTCGTGAACTGACAGTCTAATGACTGCCTGGGTCTTCTGGGGGCCAATGGGCCTCAGTTTAAAGCCCTTGGTCAAGTAGCTTGGCCTCTCCAAGCCTCAGTTTCTTTACCTGTAAAATGGGCATTATCCTACCTCTTCCAGAGGGGCGCTGGGAGGTTCAGAAATAAAAGATGTCAATACACTGGATAAGCTTGGATCCAAGACTCCCAGATTGTGATGACTGTTCTTGGGGAATGGGGGGCGGGGGAGGTTTGTAAGTTCCCCCTGAGCTATTTACCTACAGACAAAGAAGGCACGCAAAAGCTATATGGAGTTACATTCTCATAAATGGGGGAATGGGGAATTTCATAAAGAGACCACTGTGAATACAGTGACTTATTGAGTGTAGAAGATGGTTGGGGCCAGGCAGAAATAATTTCCAATTACATTTGAACAGCATTTTGGGGTTTACAAAGGCGTTTTTGTAAAACATAGAGTACCTTGACCAAGTTAGCCTTGCTCAGGTGTGATTCTGTTAGGGACAGAAGCTGCTTACCTGGCTTGCCCACTCTGGAGACAAAAAATTTAACTCCAGTCATCAGCTAACGCTCTTATACCTGATAGGAGTCATTGAGAATACCTGGAAGTCCATGGAAAAAAGAACTCTATGGAGATCTCTACATGCGATATAAAACAACATCTACACTACAAAGTCCATAAGTTCTCAGACTTTTTCATGCCACCACGTTGTTACAAACAAATCACATGTCCACGAGTAATAGCTCCTTCACATGTGGTAATTTTCAGCTAGTTGAGATAGGGGAGGAGGAGATGGGGAGAGCGATGTCTGATGTCCCCAGGGGAAAATTCACTGGAATCTACCAAGAAGCCAGGGGAGGCAGAAATCACTTAAGAAAGTCTTTTTGGAAGTTGTGTCATTTATGCCCCTCACTGCAGAGCAGAGGAGGTTTGACAGCCTGCCCCTCTGATCAGATCCTGTTCAATGCCTGTACCTTTTCTGCCACCTTGATACTGCATCAGTCTCTAGTGTTCTCAGTGTCCCGCGATGGTCTGTGATTAACCCAGTCTGCAAAGGAACAGGCATTTCCTCACTCTGGCACAGAAGTGCCTAAATGATGATAATTCTCAGTCTCTTTGAATGAAATTGCTTAGTTGTTTTCTTCTTCTTTTTAATGTATTTTTATGGTCCTTACTGTTGCTTTTCTACTAGTTGTAACACTGTTCCCTGTAATAACAAAACTCAGGGACACCTGTTACCCTCCAGTAGACACCCCACAGAGGCATCTGCTGCACTTACCTGGAACCTGAGGGTGACTTCTCTCTGTTCATCCTTGTGGTGTAGCAGAGGGAGGCATAACATGGAGTTCCCCAGTTTTCAGCTCTAACAGAAAATTTCTCCCCACTGTGCATACATCAACAATACTGTGTTATTTCCAGTACTACAAAGAGAGAGACATATTTGTTCCCTGTCTGAGGCAGCCTGTGGCTTTCTTGTTGACCATCTTTTACCTGCTCATGTATGGACCATTTTTAGCCCATTCGTGTGCCCCTCCATAGCCAATACCACATCTGAGCCTCAAAAAAACAGTGTCATGACCAGAAGATGTAGAAGTATTAAAAACATAAAAGGAACAGAATTGTGCGGTCTTGTCTTTCCGTGTCATCTAGTTCCAGGCTTACTGAGAGCCTCTAGTCAATCATTTAGCTTCTGTTATAAAGCCTCCCTGACCCTCAGTCTCTTCATCTGCATATAACTCAGATGCTTCCTGTCTCTTCATTCAGGTATCCTATTTCTGCTTTGACTTTGGCTACAACTTGATGAGTCTGTGCCAGACTCCACAAGAAATCTGGTCACAGCAAGAAGTTCATCACTTTGTAGAGGTCTTATCCTAATATTGGTAGAGACCTGGGAAGGAGGTCAGATCATGCAACGCACCACAGCATTCCACTAAAGAGCACATATTTTCCAAGGGTTCCATCAAGGGTTCTCTCTCTCTCAGCCTTTCCCTTCCTCCATGCAGCCTTACTGGCCTCTCTCCACACATGAGCTCCCACCTCCTACAGCAATTTCTCCCCAGAGAAAGCAGTAACTTGCTTCATTTCTCCTAAGAGCATCTCTGGTCCAACCAGCCTTCCCAGGTCTTATTTAAATGTTTCTCCAAGCAAAGATAGTTCCTTTTAGAATGGAAAGTAGTAGACACCACAAGAAGAATGAGAATACTAATAACACATCCCTCCCCATCCCAGGAGCTGAGGAAGACTCCATGAAGGAGGGAGTGGAAACATTCTCTGTGAAGTATTAATCACACACAAGGGATTATGGTGGTGACAGTAGCAACAATGTAACATTAGGGATGGGCACATTAGTTCAGTGTTTTTCACATATTTTTGGCCACAATGAACAATAAGAAATCTATCTTGACACCTACAAGTACTACAAACAGACACCTGCACACACACGCAACTAAAGCAAAGGTTTCACAAAGCAATACCTACCTTGCTCTGTGCAGTCAACTTTAATTTTTTACTCTTATTCCCTTCTGTTGCATTTCAAATGCCAGTTATGGCCCGAAAAATTCCTTTTGCAACAAGCCAATGAGTTACAAGCCCTGCTTACAAGAAACCTGATATAGTCCCACTCTCATTCTTTAAAGATGGAGAAGCCGAGGTCCATTCATTTTCTTAAACAAACATTTACTGACAATCTGCCCACATACTGTGCTGAACTTCGGAAATGAGAAGATGATGATGCTCTTGAGGACACTGGAGTCTAGTGAGGGGTGAAAAGGGCAGTGACTTGCTCAAGTTCACATCATTCCAGGGAAAGCACTAAAACTAAGACTAAGTATAGTTTTTTTTTAATTATTTGTCTATAGATTTTAATGGAGTAATTATTATTTTAATTATATTTTCATTTTTTAATTTTTAATTAAAAATGAGAAAATGTGCATATTTTGATGTACAACTTGATTTTTTTTATATGTGTATAAGTAGAAAAATTTATCAAGTTAATGCTGTATCTATCATCTTACATACTTATCATTGTTTTGTGATGAGAACATTTAAAATCTACTCTCTTAGCAATTTTCAAGTATACAACACATTATTATTAACTAGAGTTACTAGGTTGTGTAATAGATCTTCAGTCTAACTGAAACTTTGTATCCTTTGACCAACATCTTCCTACAGTTGATAGAAAAAAAAAAACTTTTTCAAAAATATTCATGACTTTTGCTCCATGCATAGAAATCTGCCAGAGGCAGAAGCCAAACCAGAGTAGCACAAGAGAGAATGTTCGGCTTTCAGGAGTCAAAGAATACAAATCCCCAGTTTTTTTGTTTTTTATTTCAGCATAATAGGGGGTACAGATGTTTAGGTTACGTGTGTTGCCCTTGCCCCCCCTCCCCCTCTCAGTCCAAGTTTCAAATATGTCCATCCTATTGCGTGGTGCGCATTGCACTCTTTGTGTACACATATACCCGTCCCCTCCTCCCTCCTCCCCCCTCCCCCCTGCCAACATCCAATAGATGTTATTCTTATATGTGCACTTATGTGTTGATCAGTTAATACCAATTTGATGGTGAGTACATGTGGTGCTTGTTTTTCCATTCTTGGGATACCTCACTTAGTAGAATGTGTTCTAGCCCTTTCCAGGAGTATATAAGAGGTGCTATATCACCATTG
>CAUYSK010092628.1:0-11288 GCA_963575035.1 Avahi laniger | reverse complement strand
GCGTGAGCATTTGTTTTAATTTTAATATTCTTTCACTAACTGCAAAGAGAAAAAGGGGCATATATAGCATATATGTATAGAATGAAGCGAATGGCTGTGGTTCCAATAGGGAAACGGCCAGATTTTGCAGCAGTAAGAAGGACAGCCAGAAGTGTTGGGGCTGACATAAAAAGATGATTAAAATGAAAAGTAGGAAGACATAAACAAACCAACAAACAACTGTTATTATGTGATACCGCCACTCTCTACGGGAAAGATAGTTCCAGGTATTTCCGGGTGGCTCTGGGCGAACGTGACACACAGCTCAGAACCATAGGGCTGGTGGGTCGGTGGAGTCATTGGTGGCCAGTCATAGGAACAGAGGGACAAGGCCACGGGGGCACTTCTGGGAGGCTGCCGGGCCTGTCTGGGGGAAGAAAGTGCCTGAGTTTGCAGAGGAAGGGAAACCCCCGAATTGCACCTGGCCCTGCCACCGGCCAACTGCGGCCTCCTGCGTCCCTGGAGACTAAGGTGAGCAAGGAGGCGAGTGATTCAGAACCGCTGAGTGCCAGTGTCAGTCCCTGAGCTGAGCGCTCATACTTTCCTGCCTTTATACTTCGGTGTGGTACTGTGATTGAGCAAATAGTAGTAGATTTAGCAAATAAAAATACAGGACCCTCAGTTAAATTTGGATTTCAGATGAAAGAAAGATCTTTAAATTTTTAGTATAAGTCCAATATAATGTTCGGAGCACACTTACACTGAAAAATTATTCACTGTTTACCTGAAATTCATATATAACTGGGTACTCTATATTTTATCTGGCAGCCCTGAGTGCGTATGGGAAAAAACACTAATATGTGAATGAGGCCAGGAACACTTTGGGCAAGTTAATCTCTCAGAGGCCCATCCTGTAAGATAATCATGATCAGATCCAAGTCACAGGGCTGTGGTGAAGATTAAATGGCATATGTCAAAGCATGACTGTGGTGTCCGGCACTCAGACGGTGCTTAGCAGAACGGCTCCCCGGGATGCCATCAGTGAGAGGCCGGGAGGGATCCGGCTCTGCTCACCCAGCTGCACGCACAGCAGCCGTGCCAGGGCTCCCTGCTGCCGTTCGTTAGTCTAGAGAAAGGAGCAGACACAGAGGGTCGTCTTCCTTCCTTCTCTTTCTTCCTTGACTTCCTCCCTCCGCAAGCGTTTCTGTGCCAGGCGGGTGCTGGGCCGGGGGCGAGATGGAGGGAAGAGTAAACAAACAGGTGCGTAATTACCAAATGGCTCCATTCCGTCCTGAACAATTGCAATGGTCCACACGGGGAGTGTGGTGGACGGGACCTGGCCTGATGGAGGGGGTGTGTAGCCTGATTTGGGGGCTGAAGGGAGAGGAGTCAGCCCCAGAAGCTTTGCTTCCCATATTCTAGGATCTGCAGAAACCGCGCGCATGGCTCCAAAACCCAGCCCTGCAGTGTGTGGACCAGCTGGGACTTGGGTCACCGTAGGTTTTCGATGTCCAGCCTGGCTTCCCCTCAACCCCACACCCCAGACCCTCAGCAGAACCTTCCTAGGTCCGGGTGGTATCCGGCACTGGGGCGCCCCTCTCCCCATCACCTCTGCCCAGCCGCCTCCTCTGTCTCCTGTGCCGTAGATTCTTTGCTTGTTCAAGCTCTACCTAGTCTCCGAGCCTTCTAGGCCCACCTGTGCACATCCTTGTAAGATCCAGTTTAGCAAAGTCAGTTTAGCCAGAATTCCGGCTGTCGAAATGGGATCACCCCCCATGTCCGATGGTGTCCTCGTCCTCCGTCTGTCTGGCCACTGGCCTGCATTCAGCAAGAATCCTGCAAGGTCATTTAGCAAGCATGCTCCTGACCCGTTGTGTCTCCTCTGAGTCATCTTCCACCCACTGGCCCCACCTGGCTCCCTGGCCATCAGTTCCCACTTGCCTGTGCGCTGCTCGGAACTGAGCCGGTCTCTCCCCCAGGCAAGACCCTGCTGCAGCGGTCCCCGTCCTGCGGTGAGGGCCTGAACAGTCTACCTTACTGAGCCTTCACCAGTGCCATGGAATCATTTCTCTCTTGAACACCTGTCCCCGAAACCTTGGCCCTCCCTCAGCTCCACTGCGGCTTCCTTCCTTCTTGCCAGGCCCTCTCCCCTGGTGGTCACCCCTCTCCTGGAGCCCCTGGCGGCCCCACAGGATCATGGCCCCCAAACCTAACCTGAGCCCTCAGCGTGGTCCTGAGCTCTGGCCCAACGTTCCACGGACAAGAAACACTGACCACACCGCAGAGTCTGCTTGGCCTTCAGCTGGTCAGCCTCGGCCGTGGCATTATCATCTGGACAGCTGACCAGGCCGGAAGGTGGGAAGTCGTGGATGAGTCTCCTCGCTCCGCACCTCGAACCCACGTCAGGCACGTCCCGAGGAGTGGCTTGCTTCTTGCCACTTCTGTGCCACTCCCGAGGTTCTGCCAGGTGGCTTCCCACGTGGATCCTGCAACAGCTTCCGGGCCGTCCCAGTGTCAGTCTTCTTCTCGGAGGCCAGTCCGTAAGGCCTCCCCTGAAATTCACAATTGAACCTCCTCCAACAGCTCCCGAGGGCCTCGGGAATAAAGGCTGAGGTCCTTAATGCAGTACCAAGCTCTCGTGGTCAGAGCAAACTTATCTCTTGCGCTCACACACATTCCTCCGAAATACTGACCTCTTCCCAGGGTCTGCAGCAGACTTCCCACCTCCACCCTCAGAAAGACCTCACAAAGCTTTCTAATGTTTAAGATCACTGTTGCTGTGTCTCGTGCTGTGTTCTTGGGTAGAAGAAAACACATTCAGTGATCACACTGCTGGGAATGAAGTTTGGAAATGTTTTTATTAATAACTGACACCTTAGAGGAGGCAGTGGACAAGAAGTAAGCCCTGCAGGTTGTGTCAGGGAACTTCCTCCTGTGGCGTGCAGATGCGTCCAGTCTCCATGCACAACTGAGCAAGAGTATCCAGGACCTGTCCCCGGCTGCAGTCTGTGCTGGAATCACAGGGGTGTGGAGATGAGGCAGCCCTTGCCTTCCCAAACACAGCTTGCAGTGCAGCTGAGGGAATTTGGCAAGATTCAGACAGAGCCGGTGTACCCCCGACCCTGGGAATGCCATAGGAGATAGCACAGGTACACGCGTGTGTCCAGGGAGGACAATCATGGTGGGCTGGAGGGCAGGGGATGAGACTCAGGATGGACGTGGGCACGCAGAAGTGGCCTTGAAGGGCTGCTGGTAGTGGGCTTCCCCCTGGCTGAGCCCAAGAGTCACTGGGGAAGCTTTTATGAATCCCGATTCTTGCCCCTTCCCCTGCCCCAACCAGAGGTGTTGCATCAGTTGAACAGGTGTGATGTGGGGCGTGCACCTGGTTAAAAACACCCCAGGTGACTCGAGTGGGTGCCCAGGGCTAAAGAACCACAAGATTGTCTCTAGGGGAGCCAGGGAGAGCGGCCAGGACCTGCAGCACTGCCGACCAGGTGAGGGAGGTGAGAGCCTCGCCTGCAAGGACGCCTGGATGGGAAGCTGGGGGACATACCCTGACATCAGTAGTCTTTGTATCTTAGCTGTGGCTGCTGAATAAACCTGCAATTAAGAGATATCACAGAAGATACATTGAGAATGAGCTGCTAATCACCCTGAAGATTTAAAGACAGTATGAGATCAAAAGAGCCATAGATGAAGGTTAAAGGCATCAGGGACCACAGGGCTTCAAAGGGATGGAACATGGCTTTGACCTTCAACAGATACTTATTTAGAGTATTATTATTGCGAAGAGACGATCACTCCTCCTTAAATCAGTGATTTGAAAGAAAAAGAATTTCTCTTTATTTTTAAAAATCCTACACAGAGACATCTCTATTTTGCCAAAGCCCATTCAGTGTAGTGGCTTAAGTCAGGACCTAGATGCCAGTTGGTGGAAAAGCCGTGCACACTGCCCGTTTCTCACACAGGGTGTGAGATGCAGGTTGGTGGGGGAAGGCCGCGTCTCCCGACACACCAGGGCAGTTCTGCTGTCCGCCTGTCACGGTCTCCGACGGTGTTTCTCCAGAGTCAAGGAACTGATTTGCCAAAGTGTGTTGCTAGGAGATGCCTGGGGGAGACCCATGCTTCTGGCAGGGACGTCGTGCTGGTCTGAGCTTGGAGAGGCTCGAGTGGAAGCGTGCAGAAGCACAGAGGACCGGCCAGCACCATGGACATGAGAGCCTGGGCGCCAGCCCTGCCTGTAGCCCCTGCTCTCTCCTCTCGCCCTCCCCTTGGTTCAGGCTTGAAGAGAGGCCGGCGGGGCCCGCCAGGGGCCTCGCTTCGCTCTGGTGCTCAGTGGTCCCATTTCGGCCTCTCGTGCCCATCCTGGCCACCGCCGGCCAGCGCAGCGCAGCAGGTCGGCACGTCGGCATCCACCACGTCTTGGCCGCACCTCTCCTCTGCCGTTTGCCAGCTGACCCGACACTGAGCAAGTCACACAGCTTCCCCAAGCCGCGGTGTCTGTTCCTCCCTTCGTGAAGGTTACCTGAGCCCTCTCTTTCCCTGGAATTTCATGTTTCAGCTGGGAAAAGCACCATGCTTGAAGTATCGCTGGGCCCCAGCTGCTTCCTCTCCTCCCTCGAGCTCCACAGCGTGGCAGAGCAAAATGACGCAGCGCTCAGGACACGGGGATCGGCGGGCACATGGGTGAAATGAGGTCCCGGCTCTCGAGAACCACAGGACAACACGGGCGAGCCTGGGAACAAGGCCTTCTGTGTCGTCACTGCGGAGCGTGACCCATCCTCTGCCGTCTTCTGTGTGCTTACTTAGCGGTGGCCACACCCAGTCACCGTGCCCTATGAGAGCGGATCAAAGGCAGGGGCGAGCTAGACACAGTTTATAAAAACACAGAGCTGATTGCGCTGTAATTTCCCTTTGGAGCCTGAGGCAAGAGGTATTGATCATAAAACAACCGAAACTAGTTAAAGAGTTGAACCTGCTCCAAGTTTGTGGTTGTGCAATTCTAAGTGCTTGGTAGCAAACCTCCCGAGGAGGAAGTGGGGATGAATGTCGGGGTGCACAGGGCGGCCAGGTGGTAACAAAGACCTGGTGAGTTTTAGGGCAAAAAGGGCTCCGAAGACAACAAGCCCAGGACTTGGCAAACCCTCCGGAGAGAGGGCAGAGGATGTTTCCAAATCCAGCAGAGGACAGTTGGGGAACTCTGCTCCCCTTGTTCCCCGAGGGCCGCCTGTGCCCATCCCTGTTTTCCTGACCCCCACCTGCCCCTGGCAACAGCAGAAGAGCGTGCGCAGTGAGCAGGTCACCCGCCCGTCGTTGTCGTCAGCAGGACACCACTGTGCTAGTAACATTTGCCAGGGACTAGCAGAGCCCTTCGAAGATGGTAGCTAGGAGGAAGGTGGCTGGGCAGGAATGCTCTTTAATGTGGACTCGGGGAGAAAGGAGATTTAGGACTGTTCACCGTAGAAATAAGTGCAGCCAGCTCATAAGCAATGTAACTACATAAATAAACTATAAAAACTATGTAAATATATTTATAGGCCTATGCCTCAGAGGTATATTCGTGAAGTAGGGATGCATTTTATATCATTGCAGTTTATAACAAAAATCAGAATATTTTTCTAAATCAGAATGTATCTGACAACGAGTCCCCACTTAGCCAGGGCAGCCAGAAATTCAATCTGCATCTTTCCTGTTGCTTCCTTTCCTGGCTCTGCATGGTCAGGTGAGGTCCCAGGACCCGTCTTCTGATGCTTTGTTGATGTCAGCCCCGTCTGGGCTCACACCTCTCCTCTGCCGCCTGCTAGCTGGTGCTGGAGAGCCCGTGGTCTCCAGTGCACAGTGGGCTATGTCCCTGTGTCATCTGAAGGCCAGCAGCTCTGATGCTTTCTGGCCAAGCTACGCTCCCTGTCTGGGCCGGGGGCCACGCCCAGCGCACCGCTCCCGGGTGGTCCTTGCAGCATTCCCCTTGAGAGGCTGCCCCTGTGTGGGGCTCCGCATGCCCCAGCCCTTGTCCAGAACCAGACCCCGAGCATCTTGTGTCCTCTCCCCGAGTACTTGTCTCTGCTGTCTGCTCTTCCTTTCAGGGGGGTTGCACCTCACCTCTCTGCGCTGGCTCTCTCCATCTGGGGCTAGAGTGGGCAAAGGACAGACCAACGCCCATCAGCTTGTTGTCTTATCACCTCTCACACCAGCCCACCCTTCGGCTCACACCGGAGAATGGCAGCCGCAGACAGACCGTGCCGAGCTTGGGGTGGAGAGGAATCTCTCTCTGTTCTCAGTGTGGCCCTCCTCGCCTCCGCCGCGCTTCTCACGCCACTCTGCCGCCTGGCAGGACAGGCGCTGTGGCCCGGGCCTTAAGGCAGAAAATGAAAACAACACAAACAACAAAAACAATTCTCTCTTACAGTGCATTTTTAAATTTGACAAATATTGGAGGAACCTGAGTGTGAACGTCACCGCCGTCACTCCCACAGGAGGAGAGTGGGGCCGATGGGGGTGCTGCCTTGGAAAGGAGCCCCCGAGCCGAGTGGCTCTGAGCTCCCTCAAGGTTTTCCTGGCCTAAGCCCGGCACCACCCCAAGGGCAGGGCCCAACTACGCAGCGTCTTCTGATCCTGGGATTTAGTCTGGGCTCTATCATTTTTTCCCTCAGGGCTCTGAAAAGTCCTTTATGGGTTTACACTTTATTTTTTAAAAGGGAGTGAGGTATCAAATTCTGGGAACAAGTAAAACAATAGAGCTAGTTTTTTTAGAACTTCATAATTTCCTCTATTGATGGCTTCGCAGAGAAGGTGAGTTCTGGAGAAGGATGGGTGTCGTGAACAGGAAGTTGGTCTGAAACCGTTAAGGTTCTGGCATATTGCCCCACGTGCAAGCTGACAAGTTTGCTGCCCACAGTTCATGAGAGATACGGACATGCATACACATACGTGTCAGTCAGGATATCTGCCCTTCAGGGATTCCTGGTGCATATAAACAGAGACCTCTGCAACAAGGGACAGGCCTTTTATTCCTAGAGCAACTTGTGTGGCCCCCTCCCTCAGTTCCCCGCAGGGTGACTCAGTGGAGCTGCCCGATGTACCTGTCCTTGCAGAGTTCGGAATTATGAAACTCAGAGCTTACATAGGAGCTGCTGGCCTAACTGCCTCATTCTTCGCTGGACTGAGGCTGGGTGGTGGTGGGTGGGGGAGACACGTTAGCTTGAGAAGTCGAGATCTTCTCTTGGGGAGGAGGGAAAGGTCTCTAGGTTTACAGCCCTGGAGTATGAGCTAATGTCTCTGGAGGAGATCTCTCTCTCTCCAGAAGCCTCTATGTTGAACTTCCAAGGCTTGTTTGCCAATCACCCTTGTTAAAGATTGCCAGTAATTTTTGTTCACATGGCTCTGTCCCTGCAGAAACATGAATACGTTCGTGTGGCGTTGTCTCTCAGTGCTATGCAAAGTGGAAGATCTGGTCCAATGGTTCGACACAACATGGGCGAGAGCCCAGGATCAAGAATAGGACTCACTTTAGAGAAGGGTTGACTTGGCTGAAGAATTTTTAAAGATCCTTGGGTTAAATAGGAGATAATGTACATTCAAATAATTAGAAATAAGCATGCTGGAATTCCAAATGATTCTATAATCTAAGAGATCTCTAGGTCAAATATATAATCTGTTGATGAATTGGGTTTAAAAGATCCCTCTCACCACCACCACCCCCAAGCAAACAGTAATAAAACTGGACAATATTGTGTATACAAGAATATTACCCCCACGGGAGGATGTAATTTGGTAGTAAGCAGATGGAATAAGCTCATAGTTGATTGTAAGGTTAAAAATGCACACGTAGTTTCATGCTAATACTTACCGAGTGCTTTGCGTATGTCAGGAATTGTTCTAAGTACCTTGCATTGGTTAGCACAATTTAATTCTCTAAACAACTTTATAAGGTAGGTACTCTAATTATTACCATTTTACAGGTTAGGAGATGGAAACACAGAAAGCTGAGTACTTGACAAAGATCATACACCTAGGTAAGTGGCAGGGCTGTGATTTGGATACAGGCCAACCAGGTCCTTGCTTTTAACCACCGCCGACCTCTTCTCTCTTGTGTAGCTAAGCACCTTCTTTGACTGTTTCCAAACACCAGCAGGGCTCGATAGAGGTGGGGCATGGAAGTGTTTAAGATCACAGATCCTATTTTTCTTCCTTTATATCTATTAAATTCCATACATTTTTCCATAATCCCTTAAGCCCCATCCAACAAAAGCGTGGCCATTGTCTGGAACAGGTCAGCCTTAGTGCTCTTTCTGTCTGGGTGTAAAAATGAAAGCTTCCTTCAATGCCCCATCTAAGTGTTCCTAAGGGGAGCAGAGCTTTGGGAGGAACTTGCTGGGGAAGAGAGAGGGAGACTCAGGAGCTGTGGCTACCCCAGTGGGAGTCCCATAGCCAGGCCCCTGGCATCACAACTCCGTTTTCAGCTCTTCCAGGCATGAAAACACAATGCAGCCATTAAGAGATGCCAGGCCACTGCCTGGAGGCCCCATGTGAACAACGGGGCCCATTTCTAGACCCATCCCCTGGCCCCATGTCCTGAGCCCTGCACGCCTCAGAAAAGTGTCTAAGTATGTGACGTACATCTTCAGCTTTAGTGGTTTCTCCCTAAACCTTTTCCAGGAAGGTTTTGATAGCGTATGTTTGTTTGCTTTTTTGAATCCTAAGAACAGTAAGTGGAAGAAGTAAGCAAGATATCTAAGGAATGCTCATTTATTTAAGTTGGCTTAATTATCTCCATTAAACTTAATTGTCATAATTGCTGCTTCACTGTCATAATAATTGTTGTTCCTTTATAGTGTTCATCAAAGGCATTGTGAGCCCTGTACAGTTGTTTACATGGTGTTTGACTCTATTTATGTTTCACATTGCTTACTTCCTGCTCCTTAGGGAGTACATGGTTCACTTGGGACCCTGCCCTGTCTCCACCTCTTTGAGGATGGGACAGAGAAATGTAATCATGGTCAGCCTATGATGGCATGAGGACATCGTGAGACAGTAGATCATGTAAACACACAAATACGCCCTGGAAACTCTTTTGTTACTATGAAAATTAACTTACTGAGATTGTATGTCAGGTGCTTTACATATAGTCTCTGATTTAATCTTCTCCCCATGGCAGAAATTAGTATCTTGTTTTTGCGCATGAGGAAACTGAGTCACAGTAAAACAAAACGACTAAGTTCCCAGAGTTAGGAAGCAGCGGTGCTGGGATATAAACTTAGGTGTATTTTAAGCCCATAGACATCCTGTTAATTTATTTAGTGTAGTAATTAGGGTGTTAGGCTTCTGTTCATTGATTTCAGGTACATGACACAGGAGACGAAACAATCTATGTCTGACACCCCCAAGTGTCTCCCACATGGCTCCTGATTGTCACCATGTCAGGTCCTTCTTTTTTAAAAAATTGTCATTATTATAGAAAGACTTTTTCCTCTTGTTTTTTTCTGTGTTATTTTTTCTGCTATCGTGTTTCTCTTTTTCAGATTTTTATTTACAGCACAAAAATACTGATGCAAATAAACCTTTAAAAAATTATCTATAGGTAGGTGTCCTCAATAAACCAAACTAATTTCATTTAACATGCTCTTTTAATAAAGTGTCTGTTGAAATGTCCATAGATACCTGGGGGTGGTAACAGCTGGATGTGCAGCCTAAGTCATTTATCCAACCATTTAATACTTCACTTCCACTTAGTAGATGTCTGGGCCCGGAGAGAAAGGCATTGTGAAGACGTGAATTTTGGTGTGATGAGGAAGTCAGGTGAGGTCCAGGTACGTTAAGACAGAGTTTCTTAGTAGGTGACACTGGGCAGAATGAAAGTAGTTGGCACAAAAATGGGTCAAGGAGCATTTGATCATGTTCCAAAGAATATTCGTTATCTTTTTCTCCATGTACAACAGAACCCAAATTTCTATTTGAAATTTATTTTGGTATATGACGTGAGTTAGGAACGGAGACCTTTACTAAATAATCTATGTTTTCTTCTAATTTTAAAATCCAACTATGGTATGTATAACTATCACTTATATTTCCATTTGTATTTTTACACATTTGGGTTTTGCTGTTCAGTCGATCCGTTGTTGGCTCGTACTCCGGTATCGCCCTGTCTTGGTCTGAGGCCGGGCTCCCTCCTCTCCGGCCAGGGTGCTCCTGGCCTCCTCCCACGGGCCTCTCATCACGGCCGGTGGCGTGGATTCCTCCCAGGGCACCACCGTGCTCTCCCGCCCGGGACCACAGCGCCCGGTACGTGGTGGGCCGACCAGAGTCCTCCGAGGTGTTTCTGAGAAAGTTCTGTGACTTCTCGCTTCCCGGAGACGGAGTCCAGGGCTGCTCCGCGCCCTCCTTGGGCGCCCACAGACGAGGCGGCCAGGTGGGCCGGGTCTCACTCCCCGCACAGTGCCCGCGTCTCCCCCGGTCTCGGTTCCGGTGACCCCGCTGCGGGCTCACTCGGGCCACGATCTCCACGCCCGCACAGGTGGCGCCCCGGCTCCTCGGGAGTCCTCAGAGCCGCCCACGGCGACGTGAAGCCGGACCGGAAGGGCCCTGGAGACGGCCGATTCCAGCCCATCGCGCTCCAGTGGGGAAGGAGACTCGCCCCGGAGCTCTGATCCTCCCCCCAGCCAGGCGGTGAGGACGCCGCGCCTCCGGTTTCTAGGCCAGTCCTGTCCTCAGAACCCGCTTCCGTCCTGGCCCGGACGTCGCTGCCGAGGGCCAGGGCTTCGCGCCCCCTTCGCCCGCCCGACAGGCCCGCGCGGCTCCTCGGGTGTTTCCGCCGCTCCGGCTGCAGCGTCGGTCTCACCCCGCGGCATCCGGGCCACTCGCCCCTGAGAGCCGCGGGTCGCCAGGGAGGAGCCGGCCAGGCGCGGGGCAGTGCGGCCGCCACCCGGCGACAGGAGGGCCTGCCAGGCAGGACGAGGAGTCACCGATCCCGGATCGACGCCGCCGCCCGGGACGCAGGGGGCAGCAGGTCTGCGCAGGGCCGTGAAGACGCGCTCACGCTCGCTCCCGCCCTGCTCCTGCTCACGGCGCTGGAAGACGGCCGGTCTCCACCTGACCGCGCAGTTAGAGAAGATCAGGAAATAAAGTCGCATATACGGTTAATTTTTCGTATCTGTTTAGGGAACATCCGTGAGCTCGGCCCTGGCCTAGGTGCTTGGAGGTCAATTAATGAAGAGAATGAAGGTTTCTGCCCCCGCCCAACGAGTCTTCCGCTGAGACCCGAGCCATGAACGGCAGCCGGGTTGGATCAGCGCACTTCCCGGCACGTGAGCGGG
>CAUYSK010092625.1:0-41070 GCA_963575035.1 Avahi laniger | reverse complement strand
GAGCCAAAGTGAAGCTTTTATACTTTTTTTGCACACGACACACTGGTGGTGCACGACACACAAGTTTCATATGACACGCTAGGCACACTATCTCCCCTCCCCCCCTTAGTCCATTGGTTTCTTTGAAGGTGGAGGATTGTTTTGGCTCCTGATTGGGTGGCCCCAAGCCCTGGGATTTTCAGTTTTCGCGCTGGCTCTGGCTTTGTTCTGCGTTGGAGGGGGAGGAACTGAAACTTAGGCCTACTCTAGGAAGTTCAGCCTGTCATAGAGTTACTCCTGCCCTGGTGTTTTTTTTTGGTTAACTATGTTTGACTAACAACTAAAGCAAGCACGGTTACAGAAGCAAATGGCATTAATTAGAATGAAAGAGAACACATTTTTTAAATTTTAAAACAGGTTTTGTTCCACACAAAACAAAGTATATTTTCTTACTATCAATTTCTGTCTTTCATGGGCATGGTTTTTCTAGTGCCTACACAGTAGCTTTACATACTTTTTTGCATTTTGCGTAGCATTAGCATTTTAAATCTCCACTTGTGGGCATGATTTGTACTTTTAAAATAAAGAAAAAAATTACTGTGAGCCAGACCTTAAGCCTAACTGTGCTTGTGGGAGTTCTGGGTAAGTCCCTAGTCCTCCAGAGCAGAAACTTGTGGTTAACAGATTTTTGGTCTCTTGCTTCTAATTGGCTAGAAATTCACAAGCTTGAGCTTAAATAATGAGCTTTGGATGAGCCTCAGCTAGAGCAAGGGGCCTTTGATTCTCCCCTCTGGACTATGTGGCAAAACAGGAAACCAACCAATCTACCTGTCTCAAATGTGATCCACATTCTCAGCGCCCTCAATCCTTTTTCTTCCTGACACTTACCATGGCTTCAAATTATGTGGATTTTTTTGATTATTTGAGCAACACTTTTCTTCACTGAGCTATCAGCTTTGGTATGGACCAAATATTTTTTGTTCTTCATGGTATCCCCTATAGCCAGCATAGTTTTCTGGACTTTAGAAAGGCACTCCAAAACTATTTATTGTGTAAAGAAAAATAAAAATCTCAGGACTTCCCACACCCCCAGCTCCTTATATACAAGGAGCCTCCAAGCCTAGAGGCTGTCATACAACACCCCCTTCCACATGAATAGCTGTTACTAGGCAGCTATTCAGACAGATCCTAGAAAGGTAAAAGGCCTCAGGCACCTGCAAGGAGTTGCTGGTCTCCCCAAACAGGGATATGTAAATTTTGACTTTGGGTCTGCAGGGTAAGTCTAGCTTCTAACCCTAAGAGTTTGTTCAATTCTACACTAATAATGTTGCTTACAAGTTTATCTGCCAAGGTGCAGAACAGAGACAATACATGATCCATCATTCTTCCACTTACCCAGGGACATCTGCATAATTAATTCTTCTTTCACTCTCTTTTTCTCTTCTAACATTCACTTTATCTTATATAAAATGTAGATTTCCTGGGCTTTACAAGAATGTAACCATTCACCTCACTGCCCCCCGCCCCCCTAACCCCCCCCTTGTCTTTTCTTTCTGTGTGTCCTCTTTCTTTTAAATACTGAGTTCCCAAATCCCACTTTGTAAAAACAGCCACAGTTGTGTCTCGGGTTGGTGTTTTTCCCAGGTGCTTCCTCAAACTTTGGCT
Source organism: Avahi laniger (assembly GCA_963575035.1). Classification (NCBI taxonomy): domain Eukaryota; kingdom Metazoa; phylum Chordata; class Mammalia; order Primates; family Indriidae; genus Avahi; species Avahi laniger. Next base: position 39,426 of record CAUYSK010092625.1, on the reverse strand, counting down.
TAATAAACCTCTATCAATTGAGATCTTTGCCTCAGTCACTTATTTTGGGTTTTCAGTTGGATGGATGGTTTTGCTACTAGTGCATATATTAACCTCTCTGGAAATAGGAGTTAGCAATTTTCCATATATTTATATTTAGTATCTTCTGTCTTCTAGCCCTTTGATACTGGTGGAGATATAGGATGGAGGGATTGTGGCTAAGCACTGTTTTTATGATGCTATCCTCTGCAAACTGGCTTAGATTAGAATCACTGGAGCAGTTTCTAGCTATTAATGCCCAGGCCATACTACCTGGATTCAGATTTCATTGATGTACCGTGGGGTTGGGCACCAGTAATTTATAAAGGTCTTTAGATAATTTCACCACAAACAAGAATGACTTTCTAGATCTTTTCTTCTCAAAATGTGGTCACAAGCTACAGACCTGCAGAATCAGCAACTGCCTTTTAACAAAGCCCCCAGGTGAATTGCTTGCATATTAAAATCTCAGAAACCTATAGATTACTTTCTTGTTAATATCTCATTTTTCTAATTGGCTGAGAGAGTAGTTGACTCCACAATAAAAGAAAATGTATATTTCTGGAGGTCAGAGAAAGGTCTACCAAAAAAAAAAAGTTTGTTATCAGAGTCAGTTGTGTTTCTATTTTGAATGCTTGGCTTAGGAGACACAGGGGAGCAAAAAGCTTTTGGTGCTTTAATTTTTAATCTCAAAATTTGAAACCATCAGCAAGAAAGACAAAAAGCAAAAAAGGGACAAGGAGTAGAGTGATGCAGGAACAAAGTGGGCGGAATAAAATAATCTTGCCCTTGTAGAAAAAAAAGGCAAAAGTTACCTCTTTTTCTTCCAGAGAAGAGAATATGCCCTTGCTAAGAGCTTGATCATCAGCTGATGAACAAATAAGATAGAAATGGCTGAGTACAGAGCTTGAACCACTAGATATTGCCTTAGTTAGGAACCATGTGACAGATGCACCTTCTGATTCATACCAGGGTGAAACAGAAAGAAATGTGCATTTGTTTCCCTATATCTTTTTTGGCTTTATGTGAGAGTTTTATCTGTACATTGGAAGATCATTATAACTAAAAGCTTTTTTCAGCACCAAACTTATAATCAAGGTTTTATGTAAGAAAATAAACTTTATAATAATCTATAGCATAAAACATTGTTCAAAACCATGACATTTTCCATTAGTGTTTATAACATTCCATAAGTGACATGAAATGTACTAGACTCACAAAAATAGGCTCTGGGCGCTAAAAGCATCTTCAGATACTATATAATTTAATGTTTTTCAATCTGATTTTCTGTCCCCATCAAACCAATAGAATATATTAAATAAAACTATACAATTAGGAGCAACACTCAAAAATGCATATCTTGTCAAACTGTATGAGGCAGTAGCTCTGATATGCATCATACCATCTGGCAGCTTGGCATGGAGCTGTGAAAATACCTACCTATGATTATAATTTACGATCAATATTAAGACGCATTTCCTTACACAATTCTACTCTTCTCTCCCTCAACTGCAAATTGCTGTTTCCATCCTACAGATTTAGAGAAGGAAGCCTAGGGGTATCGAGTCAATGGTGGTCTGTAATGGAAACTGACTGGTAGACTGGTGGGCTTCTGAGACTCTCCTGTGGATGCTGCTGCCTCTACAGACTTCAGGACAGAAGATGATGTTCTATTGCTACCAGTGTTTCTGGTGAAAGGAAGACAGTATAAGGCAGTTCCATCCTATTCACCCCAACACATTTATCTGTATCTTCCCCCAAGATGTCTGCAAGGCCCTCCTGAAGGAGACATCCCCTTTGGTCCACATCATTTGAGTTTGCTTTATGTCACTATTACCAGAAGGGGAAATACAAAGCATTTGTCAGTATACAAATAGGCATGAGTAGGACCGCAGTTAATGTCATTCAAAGATGAAGACTTGCTAGAGGGGACATTTGTAGATTAGTGCCAATGTCATGCATCAAACATTGAGAATAAGAGTATCTATGTTTTGGTATCACTTTCTCTGATTCAGCAGTGACTTAAAATAGAGAGGTGGCATGCAGAAGTCATTTCTTTTTCGTTTGATGTTGATGGTCAGTCCTGTTCAGAGCTGGGGAAGTGACAATGTCAGCAGAAGGCAGACTGTGTAGGGTTTTGTGGCCTCTTTTCATGTAGACTGAGAGGGAAAAAAATGTCTTGAAATCTCAGTACAGAGGAGTGGAATGACTGGCTTATATAGGATTCTATCCTTTTCACATACTGTAATGTCAGAAGTGCTGGGAACTTTTAAATACTGCATATGTGTGGGAGTATTTTTCACATGGTGAAGTAAAGCAGCTCTATCCTGATATATATAGTGCAATAAACGAAAGGTGAAGGAATGTAGGATTTAGGGGGAATGTCATCAGATTTCACTGGACAAAAATATGGTAGCCTACAAAGACAGCCTTAAATTGAGCCCTTAAGTTAGGCATTGAGTTAAATTAATCATTGATTAAATGTGAAACTTCAGGATGAGATTTTGATTTATAATTCAAAACCTTAAAATCTGAATAAATTTGCCTCAATGCATATTTAGAATACTATTTTTTTTTGCACCATGTATTCAAAAACATAAACAATAAATACTGCATGAATTTTTCCTGCTTGTGAACTATAGAATCAGGAGAAGAGAGAAAGGTCAACATTTTATTTTAATTTTTTGCTGATTTTAAAAATTACAAGTATATTACAAAACATATAATGTATGCTTTTATGATTTTTGGATATTTGTTATTTTTGTTGTATATGTTTTAGCTTTAAAAAAGGTATATCAGCTTTTCATTTGGGGACATTATAATAACACTGAGAAGCAGTGGGGGTGAAGAACTAAAACAGACCACCTAAAACTTGAACATAAAATATTATATGGCTTTCCCATATAAGGCAAGTCTCATTTCTCTGTCATGCACCCTTTTATCTCTGTTTTCCCTATATTAATTACAAAACAAACTCACAAAATAACAGTAAGTAATCTATGTTAGTGGACATATAAATAAAAATTTCTAATTTACGACAACAATATAAAGGGCAAGGGATGGAGAAGTTTAGGGTATTAATTAATTTAAGGTATTAATTGTAATTCCCAAGATAATCTCTAAAAATAAAGCTATGAAATATATTTAGAAAAGAGAAACAAAATGGTGCACTATAACAGGAAAACAAACAAACAAGGAACTAAGAATGAAAGAGAATTTGGGAACAAAAAGAATATGAAACATATGGAAAAAAGTAGCATAATGGAGAATACTTTCTTAGTACTTATTTTTATTGTAAATTAAACTCTTCAAATAAAAAAAAGATAAGGGAAAATAATCTTTTAAAATGATGCAAATATATGCTGTCTACATTTTAAAATCAAAGTCACAAATAGGTTGAAATTGAAAGGATGGAAAGAAATATTGCATATAGTAAAAGAGAGTTGGAATGGCAATAGTAGTATCAGAGAAAAGGGAATTTACATTAAAATTTGTTGGAAGAGATAAGTACATCATTTATTGATAGAAGTGTCAATTTATCAAGTAGACAGCAATTCTAACCATGAGGTTACCTAACAACATAACCCCAATATATATGAAGCAAAAACTGGACAGAATTGAAGAGAGAAATAGAAATCTCTAAAATAATAGCTGGAGATTTCAGCAACCCATGTTCACTAATAGGTGAAATAACTAGACACAAGATTAATAGAGAATTTGAACAATACAATAAAACAACTTGACCAAACAGACATATAGTGAACAATTAGCCCAAGATAAATTAAATATCTATTCTTCTCAAGTGTATATGGAACATTGTCAACTGCATATGGATCATGTATTAGATGACAGAACAAGTTTCAATATATTTAAGACATTGAAATTAGACTGGGCATAGTGGCTCAAACCTGTAATCTTGGACTTCGGAAGGCCAAAGCAGGAAGATCGCTGGAGGCCAAGGGTTCAAGAGCAGCCTGGGTTACATAGTGAATTTCTGTCTCTACAGAAAGTAGTAAAACTTAGCCAAGACATTATGGCATGCACATATAATTCCGAGTCTGGAGGATTGCTTGAGGCTATAGTGAGCTACGATTGTGCCACAGCTCTCCAGCCTGAATGACATATTGAGACCCCGTTTCAAAAAATAAATAAAAATAAATAAATAAATAAATAAATAAATAAATAAAATGATTGAAATTATACAAAGTACTTTCTCCTATCACACTGGAATGAAATTAGAGATCAAAAACAGAAGGAGAATTGTAAAACTTATAAATATTAAATATATGGAAATTGAAAAACATATTCTTAACCACTGGGGCAAAGAATAAATCATGCATGAAATACTGAGAGCAAAATAAAAGGGAAGAGAAATTATATGAACACTTATGAGTTTAAGAAAAAGCACTGTTCAGTGGGAAGTTTATAACTGTTAATGCATACTTTAAAAAACAATTCAAATCATTAATCCAAATTTACAACATAGGCAGCTGAGTAAAGAAGAGCAAATTAATCTAAAGTCAACAAAAGAAGGAAGATAATAAAGATGATAGCAGATGTTTTTTAAAATTAGAGAGTATAAGACCAATAAAATTCATAAAACAAAAAGTTGGTTCTCTGAAAATATCAACAAAATTGACAAATCTTTAGCAAGATTGATTAAAAAATGAGAAAGAATGGTGTAGGAGCAAGACAAAGTTTTGCTGGAAAATTAGTGACATAGAGCAGATTTATAAATAAGAAAGAAGGCTTACAAATTTATGTAATGTATTTACGTGGAAGCCTTCAGAATGAAGACTGAAAGATACAGGGAAAATTGTCTGTTTTTATGTTACATTTTACAATGTATGAACAGCCATATAAAAATACGACTTGATAAAAGTATTAATGGATGAAAAATCCAACTTTATAAAAATTTAAAGAGGATTACTCTAAGTCAATATGTGTAACTATGATCTGGGGAATCCACAAACCCAAGATGTCTCCAATAAGTGGTCTTGCAGCCTGAGGGAGACAGGAATTGCAGGTAAAATCATAAATCAATGCATGGCAGGTATACATTGGTTTGGCCCAAAAGGCTAGGGCATTTTGAAGTGGGAGATTACAGGTTATAGGTGGGTTCAGAGATTCTTTGATTTATAATTGGCCAAAGAAACAAAGCTTTGTCTAGAAGCTTGGAATGTTTTAAGTTTTGATAAGGAAGTGTGTTAATCAGACACAAGTCACTATATACAGACTCAATTGATCAGTTAAGCAAATTGATGAGCTACAGGTATGATTTAACCTTTGCCTTACATGGACTTAGATCCTGTTAATAATTTATTCCATGTTGTTACAAAGATTCTGTTTTGTCATTCTCATCATTTCTATTTTAACATTAATGGTAGTCAATTCTTGTATCAAACTCTAAAAAGGGGACGGTATAATGAAGCATGTGTGATCTTTCTTCCCCTCATAGCCTGGAACTTAGCTTTTAAGGTTTTTCTCAAGTCCCCTTGGCCATGTGTGGTCCATTTAGTTGGAAGGGAGCTTGGGATTTTATCTTTAGTTCTCAAGGGCATGATCTAATGCTAACAGACTGAATGAGAAATCCAGGACACCTGTCTGTCTAGACTCGTCTTGGCCTCTTTCCTTCTGGGTATGGGGCAGGACCCTCTCTGGAATGGGGGTCTTATAACTCACAAACAAGGTAGTCAAAGAATTTCTTTATGACAAGTTTCACATCAAATAATTTTAGGCTTTATGGCTGGCTTTCAGGGAAAATGGTTCTGTCTATTATGACCAACCTTGGAGAAGAGAGATTCTAGTTTCCAGGGGAGAGAATGGGAATGAGACATAGGAGGGTAGGAGAAAGTCAGAAGGAAACTTTTGCTTCTGAGGCTGCTGATGAGGACCTCATTTTGGGAATTGTTTTTTGAGCCTAAATAATGGCAATAACTAAAAACAGAAATGTAGGTAAGGACATTATTGCCTACCTTCAGGAAATAAAATGTAATATAAAAGAATTCTATGAATAATTGTATGCCAAAAAATTAAATAACTTAGATAAAAAGGAAAGTTAGTTAAAATACACACATTAACAAAATTGTGTCAAAAAGAAATATTAATAGAAAATCTGAATAGACCTATAGCAAGTAAACAGGCTAAATTAGTAATAGAAATCTTTGCAAAAGAAAGGCATTTAAAAATAATTTGTATTTCAAACTCCTCCAAATACTAAACAGAACACTTGCAACTTTACTCCGTGGGGTCAGCATTATCTTCATATCCATGTTAGATACCATGAGAAATAAAAATTACCAGTATTCCTTATGACTATAGATAAAAGTTGTTCAACAAATTACTGGCAAACCATATTCTACAGCTTATTAACAGGATTATTTGTCGTGACCAAGGGAGGTTTATCTTAGCAATATGAGAGTGTTTCAACATATGAATTCAATTTAATGCACAACATGAATAAAATTAATTGAAAACCAATACACAAGCATCTTATTTCATACAGAATAATCTTAAAAAAAAAAAAAGAACACGAAAAACTCTGACCTTTTCATGACCAAAACACTTTTAAAAAGCTAGGAATAGATGGACATTTCCTAAGCTTCATTAAGGAATTTATGAAAAATCCATAGCTAAGATCATTCTCAGCATAGAAAGATTAAACACCTTCTCCCTGAGATCAGGAACAAGACAAGAATGTCCATTCTTTCTCACTTTTATTAAATATTTTACTGGAAGTTATAGCCACAGAAATTAGGCAAGAAAAGGGGAAAAAAACCACTCAAATAGGAAAGGAAGAAATAAAAGTATTCCCATTTGCAGATGACATGATTTCTTATACAGAAAATCCTAAAGAATTCAACAAAAAAGTCATTAGAATTAATAAAGAATCAGAAACATTGCAGAATATAAGATCGATATGTAGAAATCAGTTGTACTAGCTAGCAAAGGACAATTGAAAATAAAATTAAGAAAATGATCCATTTCCAGTAACATCCAAAAATAAAATATATAAGAATAACTTTTAAATTACTTATTTGTTTATTTATTTTACTTTTATAATAGATACAGAATCTAAATATATTTACCAAGCTTGAGTGCTGTGGCTATTCACAGGTTTGATTGCATTACTGATCAACATGAGAGTTTTTACCTACTCTGTTTTCACCTAGTCTGGTTTTCCCCTCCTTAGGCAACTTACTGGTCTTCTGCTCCTGGTAGGTCACCATGTTGATGTCAAACTTAGTTTAGATAACTCATCAGTATAGCAAAGTCTACTAAAGTCCAGAACTTCTGGGCTCAAGAGATCCTCCTGCCTCAGCCACCCACATAGCTGGGACTACAGGCAGGAACAACCATGTCTGGCTATCAGAATAAATTTAATCAAAGAGGAGAAAGACTTATACACTGAAAACTATAAAACATTGTTAAAATGTTTTTAAAGATATAAATATATATAAAGATATCATATGTTCATACATTGGAAGACTTGATATTGTTAAAATAGAAATACTCCCCGAAGTTATCCACAAATGCCATGCCATTTTTTTTCTAAATCCCAGTTCTTTTTTGCAAATATAGAAAAGTCAGTCATGACTCTTACATACAATTCCAAGGGATCCAGATAGCCAAAACAATTTTGAAAGAGAATAGTAAATTTGGGGAACTCATGCTTCTCTATTTCAAAACTTCCTAAAATATTGCAGCAATAACGAATATAAGATAGACATACAGACTTATTGAATAAAATTTGGAATCTAGCAAGAAACTCTCACATTTATGGCTAACTGGTTTTGACAAGGGTGCCAAGTTCACTCAATATGGAAACAACAAATGGTACCAGGACAACTGCATATACATATGAAAATGAAATTGGAGCCCCGCTACATATGAAAATTAATACAAAGTGGGTTTATGACTTAACTCTAAGAGGTGAAACCATGAAACTTTTAGAAGAAAACATATGGTTGACATTTCTGACCCTGGATTTGGCAATAGATTCTTATATATGACACAAAAATATGAGAAACAAAAGAAAAGTAGGTAAATTGGACTTACTCAAAATTAAAAACTTTTGCACTTTGAAGGCCATTATGAGGAAAGTGAAAAGGAAAGCTATAGAACAGGAGAAAATATTTAAAAATCATATGTCTAGTGGGGTTTTATAGTGAGTGAATATGAAGTACTGTAGCTCAACAGCAACAGGAAGTCAGTTAAAAATAGGTAGAGTACTTGAATAGACATTTTTTTCCAAAGAAGATGTACAAATGCACATTAAAAGATGCTTAAAATCATCAGTCATTAGGGAAATGCATATAAAAATTACAATGAAATGCGACTACACACCAACTAGGTTGGCTACAATTAAAATAAAATAAATAAATAAGTTTGGTGAGGTTGTGGAGAAATTGGAACCCTTGTCCGCTACTGCTGAGCCTGTAAAAAGAGGTGGCTATAAAAAGAAAGAAATTAATAATACATGTTTCAGTGTGGTGACTTTTGAAAACATGCCTCAGTGAAAGAAGTCTAACACAAAAGATCACAATGATATGACTGATCCCTTTTATATAAAATATCCAGCATAGCTAAATCCACAAAGACAGAAAGCATATAGATAGACGGTTGTTACAGATGGGAGCAAAGAGAGGAGAAAAAGAGGAATAGGAAATCATTGCTTAATGATAACGTATTATTTCATGTGATAAAAATGTTTTGGAACTTGATAAAGGCGGTGGTTGTACAATATAGTACATATACTATATGCCATTGAATTGTATAACATTATGTACATTTTACTTCAGTTTAAAGAAGTTAGCAACAAGATAAATAATTTTCAAAGTAGTACTGCACTTTTGGGTACATTACATACTGACCAGAAATACTTGTATTTGACTCCTTTCAATCAAATTCTCTATATAAATCATAATTGATAAGTGATGTTGGTGAATAACTGTTACCTTATTCTTTCCTATGTTTCTTCCTGTACATCTGAGAGTCAGAATAATGAATAATGACCAAGCAAAATATCATTCCCTGAACTTCTGAAATATGTGAATCTGTTACCTTTTGTGGCAAAAGAGATTTTTCAGAGGTGATTAAATTAATGAGTTTTAGATGGGGGATTACCCTGGATTACCCAAGTGGGCCCCATAGAATCATAACGGTTTTTATTAGAGAACAGCAGGACATTGGAGATTTATAGCCTGAGAAGGAATTTTAAAACCGGAAGCAGAGGGCAGAAGAGAGTAAAAGATTTATAGACACTACATACTCTTGGTTTGAAGATGCAGGAAGGAGCCATCAGACATGGGACATAACACAGGTGTCTTTTAGAACCTGAAAAAGGCAAGAAAATTATTCTCCTGTAAAGCCTTCAGAAGGAGTCAGTCCTGCTGATACCTTGACTTTAGTCTTGTGAAACTGATTTCAGACTTCTGGCTTCCAGAATTGTAGAACAATAAATTTAAGTTGTATATTCCTTTAGGATCATTATAATATATTACAGCACCACTAGGAAATTACTATGCCATCTCTACTTAATATTTACTTTAAATGTAACATTTTCTACTTTCTAAACTTAAGTGTGCATTGAAATAATCTCTTGAGGTTAAAAAACGTACTAAATTATGTTTTAGGAAATCTGGAGAAGAGTGCAAGATTTTCTAATTGCGTAGAAATCCTAAGTATAACCAATATTGCTGATCTGGAGCCCATACTTGAATACCAAACCAGTCAAGAGGTGTTCATATCTAAGCTCCTATTCTATATTCACATTTGGTGAAAAATATTGAATTGTGTTGGGTTTCTTCAGTTTTGAGAGGCATATAAAGAATTAGAAAATGTTGAAAGCCTATTTCCAAATGCTTAGAATAAAGCTAATATTGAAAGGAGGAAAGAGCTACAATCGCTCAACCTACCTAAAGAAAAGCAGGCTGAGGGTACTTTAATAATGATAAATCAGAAAATAAAGAGTTGATCAATGAGAAATGGAAATTAAATATCACTCATTTTCAAGAGTTAGCTGTAGGATAAAACAGCAATAAGCAGAATTTAGGTTTAGGAGAGTAGTCTTGGCTGCAAAAGTAGTGATTTTTCTTGATAGAATTTTGTAGCTGCCCTTTGAAAATTCTAGGTGTACTTGTTCATTTTCTAGATGATAAAATGGAGGTTCAGAGTGACCTTAGTAAGCCTGCAACAAAATACCAAGAAAGAGAGCCTGGAATAGAACTTGGGACCTGACCGTTTTCACTGCACATAAGTGGAGATTATGCAGTGGGTCTCAGGATTGTAGCGGTTCATCTATTTGAAGTGATTTGAGATTGGAGCTGTCTGAGTGATGGAAGTATTCTGCATCCCGATTTGGGTTTTTAATACTCAAAGTAAGTTGTGTGTGTGTGTGTGTGTGTGTGTGTGTGTGTAAAATATACCCAGCTGTATATCCATTATTCATCAACTTAAGAAATTTAATTACCATTTAGTAAATGAGCATACTGCACTACTTATAATAGTTTCAAGCTGAAAAAAAATCTAACAGTATTTACTAATCTAACAGCAAAAGATATAAATAAAGCATGGCATACAATAAATTTCTATGCAGCAATGAGGCTAAATAAACTTCTGTGATGTGACAGAACACAAATAAACCTCACAAAGGGGACATCCATGATTCCATTTATATAAAAGTCAAAAAATGACAAACATATCACTGGTATTTACAGTCAGCTTTAATAGCCAACTTTGAGGGAAGTGCTAGATGTACTATGGAGATTCCTTAATGCTAATGATATTTTTTTCCATCTTGGTTCTAGTTGCATGGTTATATTCAGTTTGAAAATGAAGCAAGCTGAAGTTTGCTTACCTGTATATGTTCTTCATGTCTATCATATTTCAGTTAAAAGTAAACTTTAACATGAGGTTATTACAAGATTGGGAAAAGAACTACTTATCTCAACTATTATTAAGCTTTAAGAATTTATTTTATGATTTATTTTAAAGTTTAACCATTAAAGTTGCATTGGAAAATGCATGTCTTTTTAGAAAGAAAGTAACAAACATATGCCACTGAGAGAAATCTCCTGTTAAGATGTTTGTATATTTAAATCCCAGTTCTAAACCAAAGACTTAGATTCTATTCTCTGCTTCTCACTGAGCTAGTACAGTCTTTCTTTCATGAAAATCTAGAAGCCAGCACCATTCTCAGTTTTTTTTTTTTGTGGACTTTTGTAGTTCTTCAGAATGAAAAAACGGGGTCCTTTTTTAAAAGGAAACAGCTTGAAATGAATACTAATTTTGTTAGGAGACAGTTTTGACATTCCAGGTACACATTCTTGCAACAGTACCCAGGTTGTTTCAGACTTCATGAATGTCTTTTCCCCTTATGCTCTGTCTGTGTAGTCTTACTAAGTTGCTGTAATAAATATTGGCTGTCAGTACAACTATATGCTGAGTCCCATTAGTCTTTTTGTCAAATCTCTGAACTTGAGGATGGAGGTAACTAAATGAATATTTAAAGTAGTTTTCAGCTTTTTTTCCTGATAAAAAGAAGGTTAGAAGACAGTTCTTTGTGCTGTTTGTGGGAATTCAAACATGGAACAACATTTGTCAAGGGCATATCAGTTTCTATCAAAACTATAAATTCATTTGATTGGGAAATTACAGTTCTGGAAGTTTGTTCTATAGCTACAATTACACCTCTACAAAATGATGTACATAATAGTTTTCCATTGTATACTTATCCCAGCAATGGCTTGTAAGAGCAAAAGACTGGAAACCCGTCAAGTGTCTATCTGTAGAGACCTGGCTAAATCTTCAAGAGAAGTCTACCCTCGGAATTTTTGTGCAACTGGAAAAAACGATGAGGAAGTTGTGCATTAATATATAAACAATTGTTTTGTGTAGTAAATAAAAAAATAAAGTATAGAAGAGTATATCTAGCAGTCTATTTTTTGCAAAAGAAAAAGTAGGAAATATGCATTTTTTTAAAAATAAAATTACCTCCCAAACTGCACAGGGCACACACGCAGCAGCGACCACAGAGGGGGCACCAGGAACGAGGAGCACAACCACCCCTCAAGTCTCGGGCACCTTGTGTAGCAACATGGTGCACTCCAGGGGCACCACAAAAAGCCACGTAGACCCAGCACTCATGCACGGAAGCGGCGCGCAACCAGGCAGCGGGAGCGGGGGGATAGGGAACCCGGCAAAAGCAGCAACCACAGGGGGCGAGAGAGGGCTGCCCGCTGCATCAAGAGGACCAACATTTCCCACCAATGCCACGAGGCAGAAGCCGGGGAAAACGAGGTCGGGCTGATTAGTATGGCACTCCCACCGCCCACGGGCGGGAAGGAGAGCCAAGACGCCCGTTAGCAGACCGAGAAGAGCGGCCCCACTCGCCAAGAATGGCTCCTCCCTCGCCTGGCACGCGGCTCAAGGCCCGGGAGAGCGCAATGTTACAGCATGGATAGAAATGTGTGTTTTTATGGTTTAAAAAAACTTAAAAGTGGTGACATCAGCAGGGTCGGTGGCTCAGGCCTGTAATCCTAGCTCTCTGGGGGGCGGGCGGATTGTTTGAGCTCAGGAGTTCCAGACCAGCCTGAGCAAGAGCCAGAACGACTCTACTAAAACTAGAAAGAAATTAATTGGACAACTAAAAATATACAAAAAAATTACCTGGGCATGGTGGCACATGCCTGTAGTCCCAGCTACTCAGGAGGTTGAGGCAGGAGGATCTCTTGAGCCCAGGATTTTGAGGTTGCTATGAGCTAGGCGACGCCAGGGCACTCACTCTAGCCTGGGCAAAAGAGTGAGACACTGTCTCAAAAAAAAAAAAAGTGGTGACCTCTAGGGAGCAAGTAAGAGAATAGAGATAGGAGTAGTGAGAATTTGCAATGTGTACTTGCTTATATTCTTTTGATTTTTAAAACTATGTCAATCTATTACATATTATAAATAAATAAACTTTAATTAAAAGAAAAAAAGATCTTAGAGGAGACAATACAGATGGGGTAAATTACAGTCAAGCCTTTTCAAGTGAAAAGAAAAAAACTTATACATTCCTAGAACTTACTTTTCCATTTGCTCTGTACCAAGCGTTGCCAAATTACAGACCTCAAGTCAGCCACAGTTTGTAAATTTTTGGGAGGAGGTGGGAACAGAGTCATTTACTATTGTCTGTAGTACATATTGCCTTTGTACTACAATATATTTGTGTAGTTGTAACAGAGACCCTACAGTTAACAAGCCTGAAAAATCTCTTGTCTGGCCTTTAACAGAATAAATTTGTTGGCCTCTGTACCCGTAGTGTTATTTACTTATGGCTAACATTATAGTTAACATATTTGCTTTTATGAAATAAATTCTATATTTATATGAAAAGCATTTGATAATGTTACTTGAAAGGCTGGGGTTAGTTCCTGTGGTGAGTAACAAACAAGTCTACGTGAGGATTCGGGTCTTGATCAGTAAGAGTTTTAATAACTTGCAGCAAATGAAGAGAGCTCTGAAAATATTCTCTAAAACAGTGTCTCCCTGAAGAAAAGTGATGTGGGTGTTTATTGGTTATAGAGAAAGAAAAAGATACATGTAGGGGCACAGTTTCCCTTAAGCTTGTGCTTGCAGTTAGTTTGTAATGCTTGCACACGTCACATGTTATGGTAATAAAGTGATAGCTCCTCCAAGGGAGGATAATTCAGTGTGGTAATGAGGAAAGTTCACTTGAGAGCTGCCAGGGGCTCTCAGGAGCTAGTTGTAGACAGTAAAGCCTCATAAGCAAAGGGTGCAGAACAGGTTGATTGTTCAAATTGCTTGAATTCTTATAGTCTCTGAAGACCTTCCCTTCCTACTTAAAATAATATTAAAAAATTCCGATCACTGTTCTTCATTTGTATTAGATTCATTTTGCAACCATGCAGTGTACTTTTGAGCAAGAATGGATGATATTAAAGAGAGTAGCCCTCATTTTTATATGTTTGTGAGGCTTCATTTTGATAACCTAAATAATATGCCTATAGCAAATGCTGTATATAATCATATGAATATGGTAGATGGATATCCATTTCCCTCACCACTTATGAAAAGGCTTTGTGGAAGTCTTCTTAGCTTCTTTTGAAATATGCTACTTTCTCCAGTCTACTTTCCTACCTAGTTCAAGCCACTATCAACTTTGACCTGGATTAGTGTACATAGTGCTGCTGTGAACATTCATTTATAAATCTTTGTGTGAACCTATGTTTTTAATTTTCTGGGGGAGATACCTAGGAATGAAATTTATGGGCCTGTGATAACTCTGGGTATATGGTCAACTTTTGGGGGAAATAAGGAAACATTTCACTTCAAAAAGTGGCTGCACCATTGTACCTTCTAAACAGTTTCCTCATATCCTCACCAACACTTGTGACTGTCTTTTTATTATAACCATTTAGTTTGTATTATGTGGTATCATATTCCCTCATTCAGTTTTACTCTCGTCTAATTCAGTGTCATATGTATTTAGGTCATTAAATGTAAAATATCAGATTTCGAGTCAAAAGTGTAGTTTTATATCTCAAACAAGAAGCAATACAATTAAAGTATATGCCTAAACTGTCAACACAGATTTGCCATCTTAATAATAGCTTGTTTATTCGAGCAGCAAAGAAGACTGGAGAGTGAGTCGTGATGAAATTGCCAGAGATATTTTCCACAATTCATTGAGAATTGAATATTTTTCTTGCAAGAAGTGGTCCAAAGTCTGGAAGAAGTGGGGATTGGTGCAAGGTCTGGCGAATATTGTGGATGACAGTTTCCAAGTCCAGCCTCTGTAGTTTGAGCAGTGTCCCACTCCTCTTTTAGGGCATGACATACTAACCAAGATAGGGGCCACGCTTAGCTTCTCTTCAGGACCCACTTCCCTATTACTACTGTCTTTACTGCCTGCTACATCTGGTTGTCAAGACAATTCCTCTCCACTCCCACTACCTGATCAGGAAGTGGACCACTGGGTGTGGGACACCTCCACTCCCACTGTCGCCTCTCACCACACCTCTATCCTTATCCAGCTCAAGGACCCATCCTCTCTCCCTTCATGATCTTGTTTCCCATATTGCCTGCACACTGCAGAGTTCTCAAGTCCATGATTGACTACCTTTTGCAGACAGACCTCCTTGTTCCCACTAACTCTCCCTACAATACCCCAATCCTGCCTGTTAAAAAGTCAAAGGGCTCATACCACGTGGTCCAGGACCTCAGGCTTATCAACGACGCAGTCATTCCAGTACACCCTGTAGTCCCACCACTTATACCTTGCTCTCTCATATACCATTTTCCACTTCCCACTTTTCTGTCCTGGACCTCACAGATGCCTTCTTTACTAGGATTGTCAAATTAATTTCACCCACATGCCC
Source organism: Avahi laniger (assembly GCA_963575035.1). NCBI lineage: Eukaryota > Metazoa > Chordata > Mammalia > Primates > Indriidae > Avahi > Avahi laniger. The sequence continues at coordinate 24,028 of CAUYSK010092625.1, read as the reverse complement.
CCCCCCCCCACCGGCAGTTCAGATATCTCTTAACAATGGTTAATACCTTCACAGGCTGGGTCAAAGCCTTCCCCATGGCCTGCGAAACAACTAATGTCGTGGCCTCAACCCTTCTCACTAACATCATCCCCACTTTGGCCTCCCCTCTTCCATCCAGTCCGACAATGGCCTCACTTTCATTTCTAAAGTTTTGCAGCAGGTTTACAAAACATTAAACATTAAATAAAACCTCCACATCCTGTACTGACCTCAGTCATCCAGAAAAGTCAAATGGGCAAACAGGACGACCTTACCAACCTCTCTCTCAAATTCCACCAATCTTGGCCAGATTTCCTTCCCATAGCCCTCACTCAGATCCAAGCAAACCCCCGGAGCCCTACTTTCCTCAGCCCGTTTGAGCTCATATATGGGCACCCATTCCTCATTAACCACATCTATCAGCCCAGGCCTCTCCACTGGCCTCCTATCTTCCCTATCTGTCCCTCCTCTGGCAGCTCCTCTGGGCCTACGCTGACAAGTACCTGCCACCACCCCTAGACTGTAACCTAACTCTTCCCAACAGGTCCTACAACCAGGAGACTTCATTCTCTTAAAAACCCTCCATGCTGAGCCAGTGGAGCCCTTGTGGACTGGACCGCATACCATCATTCTTGTCACTCACACTGCAGTGAAGTTACTCGATGACCCTACTTGACATCACATCTCATGCGTCAAACAACCATCACCGCGAGATGCTCCTCTGAGTTTCTCCTGCCAACAGATGGGACCCACCATGCTTTCCTTTGTTAAATATCCTCTACCTTCTATCCTTTCCTCTAGCAATATCTAGCTCCTCATATGTCTGGCAGTTGAAGGCCTACAAAACCAACAAAACTGTATCCGCTATCATCATTCAGTTGGCAGGTACTACTAACTGTCCTCCAGAGAGCTGCCAGTAGACTCTAACAATTCCTCTTACTTTTGTCTCCATCAGACTCAAATATGCATCCACTCTATGCTTCCCTTATGATCAGTCAGCTAGCTATTGTTGCTGTAACACTAACATTTATGGGGCTACCCATACGCCATCTGCCACATCCGTGTAACAGATAAAGGTAAAGGCAAAGACATATTTTACTCGACTGGCAATGAATTCTCGTTGGACATCTCTGATCCTCAACACCAGACAAACTAGCATCACCAATAAACTATATTAAAACAGACACTACTCCACTTCCCAGGGCACCTTTCACGTTAGTTGGGAATATGTCTTACTGCTGCAAAACCTTTCAACACACATGCAGATATCCACCAACATTCTCCAAACAAAACAGGCCCTGGCTGGCCACCTGTCCCCTAAACCCCAAATCTCCTCCCTCTCTTCCTGGTTGGACATCATCCAGTATACCCTCACGTTCTTAAATTCCTCTACAATAGTTCCCAACATATCCCATTGCTTTCTCTGCGCCTCTCTTCAATGGCCATTACTAGCCGCAATACCTTTAAATTCTTCTGCTCTCCCATCAACCTCCACTCCAACACTCAACTGTTCTTCAGCTCTCCCTCATATTCCCTTGTAGGAGCCCAAGCTGATGGGCCAGCCCTGTGCAGACCACATTTGCTACCTCACCTCTTGCACTGATCCTAACTTACAGCTTCATGGCCGCTGTCTCACCAACCATACTGTCAATGCAACTACTTCCTCTGCCTCAGGACAATTCTTCTGGTGCAATGGAACTCTTGCCCACTACATTAATGCCTCCACACCAGGCCCTTGCTTTCCAGTCATGATAGTTCCCTAACTGATCCTTTATGGTGAATCAAAGTTTGGATGGCTTCTCCTGGGTCCCTGGCCATGGTAGGCCATCTTCCTGCCCATCATGGTTGGCCTAACTCTAGCCTCACCCATCGCCATCTCTGAGGTGATGGGAGGGACTCTCAGTCACAGTATGATCTCAGCCCAGGACTTTACAGACAAACTACGGGTAGCATTGAAGACCACCTCCGCTCCCCTGGCTTCACTACAGAGACAACTCACCTCCTTAGCCCAGGTAACTTGCCAAAGCAGAAGAGACCTGGACCTGCTTACTGCCGAGAAAGGAGGGACCTGCATCTTTCTATGCAAAGAATGCTGTTACTATGTCAATGACTCAGGCCTCATAGAACAAAACATAAATAAACTGTCCAACCTAAGTGAAGATCTCCACAACCGCTGCCACCAGGACTTGTCTCCGTTCAGTTGGCTACAATCTCCTCTAGCTGCCTGGTTGTTGCCCCTTCTAGAGCCCATTATAATCATCTGCCTAATTTTTTTTTCTCCCCTTGTGTCCTACAGTTCCTCCAATGCCTGCTACAGGAACTTTCCAGGTGGCTGTCAATCAACTACTTCTATATCCATACTCCTTCTTGCCAATAATCCCTCTGCCAAACGACTCCAGCCTCTAGTCCCCTGTTACCCCATCACAGCAGGAAGTAGCCAGACGGACTCGTCACTCCTTTATAACTAAAGAGGCTGGAATGTAAGGCTGGCCAAAAGACCCCCACAGGCACAGCAATGACAACCCTGAGCCCCTTCCCTGTTGGCTTGCAGCCAGGGCCAGGCCACATCCTGTTATGACTGGCAAGAACAGCTACGCTGGCTGAACACCCTGAACTCGGTTTCCTGCCTTACTCAGCTGCTGCAGGCAAAGTACTCAGACTTCAAACTACCACATCCTACCTGTGAATGTTCCAAGACCTGCTTTTTCACCCATATATAAAAACCCTGACTTAGTCCTGGGTGACACTACTTCTCAGGCCCTGACCTTAGGATCTGTAAACCTCGCCCAGGACACTTTAATAAAGCCACTTATTGGGCCGTAACTTGTGTCTGCTGGTCTCTCTTCCACCAAAAACCTTACAGCTGCATTAATGGAGATTCTCTACAGATACAAAATTTCTCTTAGAAAATATAGCTTTGCAGTATTACTTCTGTCTGTTCGCCTTCTGGCAGTATGTCAAGGAAATATGTTTTGGGGAAAAATATTCTGATTTCCTTCAGTGTCAAACCTTGGCAATTACCCTATTGTAAACAGCTAGAATTTCTGTTATTTGTTGAAATTATCCTGAATGTATTAAATTATTGGAATTATTAAATAGGTTTTTTACTGTCATGCAGAGTACGTGTGATTGAAGCCTTTTTAATGTCAGTAAATTAAGACACTAAAAGTTATTGACATGCTATGACCATCAATCAGAGTTGAAATAGGTTTTTCCAAACATTTTAAATAAAAATTATTTTGTATTTATTTCTTAAAATGTCAGTATCTGACATCTATAAACAAAGTTTATAAGTATTTTTAAAAATAGTGTGTATACATTTGTTTTTTTATTACACTCTTTTTTCTCTTTAGTTCCTCATCAGTAAACTTGAAGTCTTCTTGCACTTTTAAAATCTTCTAGATAAATGCTAACAAAAATATATAACTAGATAACTTTGAGCTTTTTACCCTTTAAGTTTCTCTCAAGTTTCTATGAAAAAAAAAACTGTTTACTTTAAATAAAGATAGTAATTTACATAGACAATTAATTGTACCAGGGACAGTAATTGCAGAGAAACACAGGTTTACATACAGTATAATGAAATCACAAATCAATAATGGAGTACAAAGTAGGTGTGATTTTTTTTATATATTTCAAAAGTTGTTACAATTTATCCAAATGATAAATTTAATATGACATGTATTGTCTTTAACAGTATACAAATAAATTTACTATATTTAAAGATAAAATTAAAAGTGTCACTGCTCAACTGGGTATTTCCTGCTGCTCAAAAGGAAGCCAATACACAGAGGTATCAGGGTTGCAGGAGAGAAAGAGTTTAATTTTGCAAGGGACAGAGTGAGAAGAAATTTCTCATATCCTTCTCCCTGAAAATTTTTGGGTCAAGATTTTTAAACATAGTTGGCAAACAAAAGTCTAGGAAATTGGGTCTACTGATTTTGTGGAGATGAATCCATAGGGTGGGGAAGCAGAAATTATCTTCTTACATTAAGTCAGTTCTTAGGTAGAGGGTTGCAAGATCTGGTGGGTAAGTCCCTAAGTATAGCCACTGGTCTGGTTGGAATGAGTGAGTCCACTGGAATGCAGAGTCTGGAAAATATAGCTAAGATGAGTCTTAGGATTTATAATAGTGATGTCATCTACAGGAGTGATTAGGGAAGTACAAACCACAGGATACATGATTCCTGAACAAGAAGTAATGACAGAAAGGTAAGCTATACCTATACTTCTATAGAATCCAGATTTCGACCATGGTTCTTACCACATGGCTCTATATTACTTTAATATATATGGTTTCAGAATGTTTAAATTATACCTATTTGTATACCTAAACACATGTGAGTATAGATTAATAATTCCTTTATTAAAAACGGTTGTCTATATAATGTCTGAAAAGAGTAAATAAATGAATCTTTCACATAATATGACTAAACTATTTTATGCTCAGATTAGTAGAGGTTCCTTTTGTCACCAAATTATATCCGTCAGTGCTTCAGCATATTCTTAAATAATTTATTAAATAATTTTGGTAGCAATTTCCTTGGCTTTTCTGACATATTTTATTTGTTCATCTTTTTTTTTTTTTATATTATTATTCCAAGGTATTGTGAGGGTACAAACCTTCTAGCTACATTTTATGTCTTTGCCTTCCCCAAATGCAGGTTAAAGGTGTGCCCTTCCCTCCCTTTAGTGCTCAAGTTCGCTTTTTGAAAAACAAAACGAAAAGTAACAACAACAAAAACACAAGAACAAAAGTATCAGGAACACAATTATCTATGTCACTTGACTTAAAAATACAGTCATTTAAACATGTAAGGGCTATTTTCTCATGAACCAAGAAATCCTGAGCAAAGACCTGCAGGGCTGATGTGGTTGAGCAGAGCTGGTGGAGCCCAAGATTTTCCCACCATTTCTCCCTGCCGTCTTTAGCGGATAGATCTTTGTCCTCACGACACAATATGACTGCTTCCCCTCCAGCCTAACACAAGCCTGCCTGGAGGAAAAAAGAGGGAGGGCGAAGCAGGAAAGGGCAGTACCTTTATTAGGGAAGCCAAGGCTTTCTTGGAGGCCTCCAGCAGAATCCCTCTTAAGTTTTAGTGGCCACCCCTACTGCAAAGGAGGCCAGGAGGGTGAGTGCGTTAGCTGGATACCTTGCTAGTGGGAATAAAATTGGTATGTGTGATAGTAAGGAGGATGGCAGCAGTGTCTGCCACACCACAAAGTTACATTTTCCCAAACTTACGGAATCCTGGGTCTGGTAGGGACCTGTGAGATGGCCGAGAACAACCTGTTCATCTCACAGGTAAGGGGACTTCTGTATTTCCTTCACCTTCTGCTCAGTGTACAGAAAACCTCAACGGCACTTTTTGGCACTCCTTGGCCAGGACACTCATCCTCTGATACGCAAACTGCCCGGAATGTGAGTGGGTTTTGAAGTCCCTTTCACTGGAGAGGAAAGTGTCGGGGGAACAGGCAACATGTGTATGGGGATCAAAAGGCCTGATTATGCTTTCTCAGGAAAAGCAGCCAAAAATAACTACTGACTGGGCCGCCTCTGAGTGCAGGACCTGGAATCTAGCCCCCTGGAAGGATCACAAAAACCATGGAAGACTCAGCCCTGCTCTTGAGAAACGAATGCCTGATAGGGACGGCAGAACAATTGCATGGAAGAGACAGAGCAGAGAAAGTCCATGGCACACCAAGTAGCCAGGCCGAAGGAGGCTTAGTGGAATTGGCTTTGACCAGGGATTTGTAGAGGTCTATTATTTGGTGGAGAGCCATGGTGTGTGGAAATACTGATTGAGAGTAAGCAGCTTTGCCTGGTTGGAGCAATTTAACAACACCTGCCTGAAGCCGGGTGTGTTTTCTTTAGAAGAGCAGCCTGAGTTGACAGTGTTTATGGACTCCTTGCTGTGTGCAGAGGGAACGTGTCTAAAAGACCACTAGCTCTGTACCAATGTTTCCTTTGAATTTTTGATTTTTGTCCTCCCTTCCCTCCCCCATCTCTGGTACTGCTTGGTAGCCCTGACATTACACTTCTGCCCTTGCTTCTCCTGGTTAAGATTCCTTCTTTGGGGGCCCAGCCAGTCTCCTCAGTCCTGGGGCTGTGTGATAGATAGTGCCCTGGAGGGTGTTCTCCACCTGGCCTTAGGGCTATGTGGCAGGGGAGGCGAAAATAAGGTGGTTAGTGCCTCAGCGCTCTCATGCATGGACCAGGGGGGCTGTGCTTTGGCATATGGCACATCTGGGTGTATTAGCCTGCTTGGGCTGCTACAGCAAAATACCACAGATGGGGTGACTTAAACAACAGACGTTTATTTCTCACAGTTCTAGAGCTGGGAAGTCCAAGATCACGATGCTGGCTGTTTCTGTTCCTGGTGAGGGCTCTCTTCCTGGCTTGTGGATGGCCACCTTCTCGCTATGTTCTCACATGGTGGAGAGAGAATGATCACTCTTCCTTCTTGTCAGGTTCTCTTCTTATAAAGTTACTATTCCCATCATGAGGGCCCCAACCCCTGACCTCATCTGACCCTCAGGCTCTGTCTCCAAATACCATCACATTGGGAGTTAGGGCTTTAACATATGGATTTTCAGGGGACACAATTCAGCTCATAGCCCTAGGGATTCACTAGAGTTTCATAAGGCTCCCAAATGACACATGGTGGTGACCAGGGAGTGTACCTTCTAGAAGAAATCTGTAAGAGTTAAAAACCTATAGAGGTGGAGTTCTTAGGCTTTGTTCAAGGACTAGGAGGGTCTGGGAGCCTCTGGAAATACTCTCTGGAATATTTTATATGTAGAGTGTATGCATACCTTTTATCATGACATTTTCGAAAGGTACATGACCCAAACAATATTAAGAGCTACTGTCCTAGAGACTGTACCTCTGGAATAGAGGACAAGAGGGAACAGGTCTGTGCACAGTGGTGTCTACGCCCAGCATCCTGTGTGCACTGGCCAGGCCCCCAGCCCATTGTGCTACTCTGTTCCCCAGAGCATACAGGGGGCCCTACTCCCTCCTGCTGCTGGGCATCTGCTGACAGTGAGCGTACTACCCAAGGATTAAAGTGAGAGCCCTTCCCCAGAAGCTGACTGTGCATCTGTACCCGAAACCTAAACCTTTGTCGTCTTTTGTTTTTTATTTTTGGAGCAAACCCTATTTTTGGAGACTACATGAAACGAGTGGCTGTCTTACATCATAAGCCAGAAAAACCATTTTGCTTGTTAAAGACATTTCAGAGTATTCTAAAGAATCTGACGCAAAATAGACAAAAGTAGAAATTGACTTTTCTGCCCATAAATAGAGGGTTCTGGTCCCCAAGTTCATTCATTCCCTCTCTGAGTTAAACCATCACCCACCCTGCTGGATGTCCTGGTACAACAGCCCCTCCAAGCGAACTGACCTCAAGAGCAGAGCTGGGGCCCACGGGTACACATTTTTGGTCTGTGACCTTATTTCCCAGTTGATTTCTGTGGGGGCTGAAGTACTTTCCAGACCCATGCTTATTTTTTTTTTCTTTTCTCCTGGTCCTCCCACGTTGCTCATTCTTCTTTACACCCATTTTGAATTTTGTTTTACCTCGTATTATATGTTTCCTTTAAGTCACTTCAGTCCTTTTTGAAACATGGTGGACATAAATATATTTAAAAAGCACAGACCCCTGTAGAATCTGGGCTTAGCCTAGGGCTGGGTCACTCCTACCCCTAGTGCCTGAAAGATACTAGATACCTTTGCCAGTGTCCCTCCTCGTCTTTCTCCACCTGGGCTTCCTTTTCCTCATCTCCTTTCTGTCCTTCTCTTTCCCGTTTTGTGTCCATTGCTCCCCGCTTTCTCTTGCTCACTCAGGCCTTTCCCTTTCCCTTCTTCTCTGGGCTCTAACTGTGCATTGGTCCTAGAGATTCACCCAGCCCTGACAGGTGCGAGGACCTGAACTCAGGGTTTGGAATCTGTTCTTAGATTCCTCTGCCTTATTGCACGGACTTGGGGTCCCCAGCAGATGATGGCATCAGGAGGATGCCACATTAACGGTGTGCATCTTTAAGGGTCTTTGGGGAGATTTCTGTTTGGCGTTTGCAAACTACAGAATTGACTTTCTAAATGTATGGAGTAGAGGGGGACCAAGGAGGGGTCACATTGTGGAGGAACAGGGGTCAATGTACAAATCAAGAGCAAAAATTGTGAAGAGATGAATGAGGAATTTTATTAGTGGCTAGGGGAAAATTTATTCCCTATTTTGCCTATCTTGCCTCCTCCCTCTCAGTTGAAAGGACCTTGATTTGATCTATAGTTCTACCAGTTCTGGAGCCCACATTGAGAAATCACATGTCATGTATTTTAGGAGCCCAACCCACCAGCTGGGGAAATCCGAAAGTAGGTTTGCTATTTACAGGTGTCTGCAGGGATTGGGGTAAGCCCCAGGCACCAGCATGCCTCCCCTCCCTCTTTCTCCAGCTGTATTTGTCCATGCCTAAGGCTGCTGCTCACCTGCCTGTCTGGGACCTTCTTAAATGAGCCTCTGATCACTTTCTTGGCTGGCTCCACCCTTGAGCTGCTTCAGGCCAGATGAAGCCACTGGAACTATGAAGCTCCTGCTCTGACCATCCCCACTGTCTAGAGCAATGAGTTCCAGTCTTGACCACACATTATACTTACCTGGGAGCTTAAAAAATATTGATGCCTGGGTCCCAGCCCAGGAGATTCTGATTTAGTTGGTTCTGGGATGAAGCCATCACATCAAGGATTTTAAGAGCTTTCCTGCTGATTCCAAAATGAAACCACTGGCTCTGGGTATTGCTACTCCATGGACTGGCCCATCAGCATCACCTGGGAGTTGGTCTCTGATGCAGAATCACAGGCTCTACCCTGGACTTTCTGAGTTATAATCTGAACATCGACAGATCCCCAGGTGATCCAGGTGCAGGGTAAGTGTGATAAGGCCAGAGTGTTCTGCCTCCCCTCCCATGAGGCCGACTGCACTCCCTACCCCTGAACCACACCAAGTGCTGCTGCCAGATCGAGCTAGGTGGAGCCCAGGAAACTGACGTGGCCCTCCAGCACCCCTTCTTGGGGGGCAGTTCTATATCTAGATTAGGCATTCTGCTCCCTCTGTTCTGACTAATCCCTTTTATATCTGTCCACTCAGAAGTCCCAGCATATTTCAAGACCAGGGATGCAAGGATCTGGGAAATGTTCTCATTTTGAAATAAGGGACTGGTTGCAACCTGTGCTTGTCGCTCTCTTGGCATGATGGCCTCCCCTCACTGTGCTTTGCCTGGTCAGCCTGGCAACGTTTGCCAGCCTGACCCTGGAGGGTGGAAGCAGCAAAATCAGGAGAAAGGAAAAGTTTCACAAGAGAAAATGGGTACAGCATACTAGACCTGGGATCAATTAGAACAGAGATGACAGGCACAAAGCCCTGTGTTTCTTCTGCCCTCACCGAGCCTCCTGCAGACGCCTTTTTCTGAACACAGCTCTTTCCTCTACTGAGCTCAGACCGGACGCTGATTCCTCTCTCAATAGGGCACCATTGAGATGTGGCTGGTTACTCAGATTTTGCACTTCAGATGCAACTATTAGGAAATTTCTTTTCCCCAGAGTACCATCATTTACTACTCCCATTGTGAGTATCGAGTTTTGTCCCACGACTTCTGAGCTCTCAGATCACCTCTGAGATGCCACCAGACTTTTGCTTCCTCCTGCTGTGCGTGGGGCCACTCTCTAGGTCCCCGTAGGTGGTTGGTGAGGCAAGTGCATATTTCTCCTGAGAGGTTTTCCTCCGTTGCTCTCACACAGGTATTTCTCGAGCAGCTCTCTGTGCCCAGTCCTGCAATTGGCTGGTTGTCATGGGAACACAAGCTTAGTGGGGACCCAGCTGCCTGCCTCAGCTGTGTCACTTGCTGCCCTGGCTGGAACAGCCTCTTTTCCTCTGTTCCTTGTCACTCAGTGGGAAAAATAGTGCATTGGGTCATTCAGCTTCTTGATCCCTAGTGTCACTGCCTGACCAGTGTCTTAGGTTCTTTTCCTACTCACTATTATTTGAAAACAATATGACATGATTTGCCAACCTTTAAATTGCACCAGGATGACCAGTACCACCTTCCAGGGCCATCTACCATCTTTGCTGACTTGAGCTCAGGAGTCAGGTAGACAAGTGAAGCTGCTCAGGGAGACCACAGGGAGGGGGAGGGGAGGAGGAACAGGGGAGCTCAGGACCTGCTTAAAGGAAGCAGCAGCCACTCAGCTCCAAACCCACTGTGGCCATACAGGAATTTGGACCCATTGTTGCCAGATGATCTGGCTTCAACAGATGCTATAAATACAGATTTGTGTGTGTGTGTGTGTGTGTGTGTGTGTGTGTGTGTGTGTATGTAAAATTTTCTGCTTTTTAAGAGTTGCCTCCTATGCTCTGCCAACAAATTAAGGAGAAACCATGAAGTAGATGTCATGTAGGCCATCCAGAAATAAATCATGGATTTTCACAGAAATTTAGCAAATACCCCTGTGAACTACACTGAGATAATCTAGGCATAGACTGCATTTTATCTTTTTCATAAAAAGATGGCTATTTCTGCAACCATCTGAAATGCCTCTGGAATTAGAACCAAAAATAACACCAGAGCATTCTGTTTGCTTTGTGCTGACTGCTTTGCAAGCTCATCTTTTCATTGGGGTGGGGAACCTGTGGCCTTGGGGCCACATGTGACCCTCCAGATCCCCAAGTGTGGCCCCTTGACTGAATCCAAACTTCACTGAACAAATCCCTTTATTAACAGAATTTGTTCTGTAAAATTTAGATTCTGCCCATAGGCCACACTCAAGGATCCAGAAAGCCACATGTGGCCCCAAGGCCGCAGGTTCCTCACCCCTTTATTAAGCTTCATAGTCTCTGATTTAAATTTTATTTATCTTGGCTTCATTTGTAAAGTGAAATGATAATACCTATTGATTTCACAAAAGTGGTATTAGGACTAAGATTATGTATGTGGAATCTCTTCAGAAAATGTTTCCTAATTGTAAGGTATTATTAAGTTCACATTATAAGGCATTGCTGGAAACCACTTCTACATTTCTTTTTAAACAGAAGAAAACAAAGTTTGTTGTTACGTATTATCTATCTTCTCTCTATCACTTATTGCCTTCAATATGAAATTAATTATCCAGGCCTTTCCTAAATGGTTACTAATTGTTTGGTTAGATGCCCAGTGGATTACGCCAAGATTCTTTTCTGAGCCACTGTTTGTCATTCCTTTTTCTGAATCCCCGTATCATCTGTCCCCCCAGTTTTATGTCGTAATCATTGTGTTGTTGCATAACCATTTCACATATGTGCTCTGGGTCTCTCAGAGGACAGAAATGGAGATGCTGCTGCATCCTTAGCTTCTGCCACCTAAGCTCTTTGGTTTTGGTTTTTCTGAACTAGAAAACTTAGCCAGGGTTTATTGCTAATCCGGATTTCTTCCTTTTGCAAGATTTTGAGAAGCCCTGCAGCCTCACTTCCATACAGCTTTCCCCTGTGGTTGGGAGGCAGTGTAAGCGGGGAAGGAAACCAGCCAGGATGGAGGGAGGCCTTGGGCAGGGGCTGTATTCAAGGTGGAAGCTCAGGGATTGTCTTTAGACCTAAATTTCCCCTGCTGTAGCCTCAATTCTCAAGGAATAAAGGGAAGTCTCTGTCTTCAACCCTCAGCCCTGCTCCTTTGCCTTCACATTGCTGTTTGTTGATGGTTGATTGCGTGTCTTGGTGTGTGCATACAAAGAGACCACATGCTGCAGGCTACACAGCACACAGCGATGGTATTCTTCACCCTCCACCGTCCGGCGTCTCCCATGCCCACTGGCCAGGGCTCATGGGAAGCAGAGACATTTTTACCTATCCCTTTAGCTGAACATTTGGGTTCCTTGGGGAGATTTTTAAAAAATACTGATGCCTGAGCCCCACTCAAGACTGATTAAATAAAAATTTCTGGAGATAGGGCACAGGAATTTTTAAAGTAGTCCCCAGATGCATTTATACTGAGGTTGGCATTTTACTATGTAATGCTTAAAAAATAAAGTGGAGTGATGGATGAATACATCAATGGATAGATTTGCGATAAGCAAAAACAGCGAAATATTAATGTTAGAATTTAGGTGGTGGCATGTGGTATTCATCATAAAATTCTTTCAACTTTGCTCCAATTTACATTTTTTCAAATTAGAATGGGAAACACACACACACACACACACACACACACACACATACACACCCCTCTGGGTGATGATAATATGCACCCAGATTTTAGGGTCATGAACTAACAGATAAAATAGTGAGTGACCACTACACTGAGATGCTCAAGGAAGGAAATTTGGGGATGATGTCACCCAAGGCTTGAGGGTAGACGTGAGTGGAGAGAGACAATGTCAATTCTGTGGGAAAAGGGTGTTGGGTCAGCGGTCTTAGCCCATGCCTGGTGGCCGGGTGGCCATATAATAAATAGGAAAGGAACCCCAAGAAGGCCCTGGAGAGAAAGTGAGTAAGAGCAAACTCCTGGCTGATAAAATATCTATGTTGAGCCCCAAACATGGTTAATCAGAGTTCTGAGTGCCATTGGTTCACATATTAGCAAAGAGAAAATAGATGTTTTTGAAAGATGCTGCCTCTTTAATTGGAGATGATGTCTGTGGAACATCTGGTTCTTCCATATGCAGAAGGAGAAACCACTGAGTGTCCTCTGGCCCAGCCTCCCACTCAGTGAGTGTCTTTCCCAGTGGCCTGAGCTGAATCGCGTTAGATTTATGCAGCTGGATGGAATGATTCTAAGGTCACTGTTTTGAGAGTGAAACTACTTTTAATTCCAGCAAATGAATGTAGTTTAAAACGGTTTTCGTAAGAGAAAAATAAAAACTGTTTTGTGCAAAGCTTGATTGCCTCTCTCTTTCCTGCTGTTTTAAAATTGGGCGTTGAAATGCTGGGAGATCGAGAAGTGTGTTGTGTGCTACTTGTGTTTTACTTCCCATGGACTCATGGGTCCTGGTCTTCCCTGAAGTGGACAGAATGAAGCCTCTTTCTAATGCTTTTACAGAGTACAGAAGCAAAGGCCCTTCTGTCCTGCCTAGGAGGCTGGGGAACAAAGGACAAAGGCTGTTTAAGGAGGGAGAAGGGGTGCGAGTTCTGCAGATGTGAGGTTACAGTGTGTTGGCTGCCTGGGAGCTGCAGCCGCCTTACTGCAGAGGCCCAAGTATGGGCCTCATTTGTGGGTTCTGGAAAAGAAATACCCTGCTGATTATGAGTAACCCCAAACCCCCTTCCAAGAGCCTCTCGGGCTCACAGAGAGCACAGTCTGTTCTCCTGGACTTTTTGAACCTTTGATACAGATTAAACTCCTGCTGAGTTCTATACAACTAATGGCCTTGTTGAGCCTGATCTGTAACTTTCTTTATCAGTCTCTATATCTATAAAATATGAAGAAATATTAGTCTCCAAACCCTTTCAACTTTTATAGTAACTAATATTTTTATAATGCTTCACAGTTTATAAAACACATGCATATACATGATCTCCTTCCAACCTAAAAGCTTTGAGTATCTCAGGGCTGAAATGTCATCTCTTCTCATTCTGTAATTTTTCCTTGGGCAACTTCTATCTCTTCATTACTACCTATATCATGATTTATATTTTGAACCTGGATCTCTCTCCAAGACCTAATTATCTAGTTGCTAGTTTGTCTTTCCACTGGGTTATCTCAAAAGTTCTTCAACTAAATATGTCCAAGCCTGAATTTATCATGTTTCTGTTTCCCAGGCTCCACCCCAAAGCTTTCCCTATCTCAGCAAATGATGCGCCATATATCCACTTGGAGCAGGCCAGACACCTAGGAGCCATCCTTGATGTCATTATCTCCCTAACATCTTATATCCAACCTGTCAATCAGTCCTATGAACCTTCCCTCCTGAATGTCTTGACTTCTTTTCATCTCTTCGATCACCTCAGTAGGACAAAGCTATGCCCATTTTTTGCCAGGACTATCGCAGTGGCCTGTTAACGACTCTCCTCACATCTATTCTCCCATCACTTTCCTTCCTATCACCCCCAAGTTTACGAGAAATCTTTTCAAGATGCAAATCTGATTATGTCACTATCATTCCTTAAACCCCTCAATGTCTTTATATTGCTCTTATGATAAAACCACAATCCCTAACAAGACCTACAGCTCCCTCTAAGGTTTGACTTCTGTATAGCTCTTCCCTGGCAATCTGTGCTCCAGTCATAAGAGCCCCCTTTCCCTTTTTAAGTTTGTTAGATATATTCTTTCCTGCTACAGGGCCTTTGTACATGCTATTCCCTGTCTGGAACACTCTTCCTCCCCTTTTTCCTTTGCCCAGTTAACTGATGCTTATCCTTCAGATTGAGCTCAAGCCTTAAGAAAACTTTTCCCTGCTCTTACAGATGTGGGTTCCTTTATTTCAGAGGGGTTATAACATTTCATATTTTTGGTTCATTATTTTGATTATTTGATTGACATTTTCTCTCCCAGTAAGTGTAAGTTTCAATAGAGCAAGGATCTGTTTGCTTTTTATCATCATCGTATCACAGTACCCAATTCTCAGAAATAGTTGTTGAATGAATGAAACCAATGGGGTAGATAGGACAAGGATTTTTTTAACACAAGGAGGTTGATTTTTTTCTTAAAAATCAGATGTTTGAAATTATTTCTTTTATTTTTAATTTTATAATATGGATATTTCTGCCACGGATATGTTCCTTCTTCCATCATGTCTAATTCCCAGCTGTCTCCAGATTCGCCCCAGCAGAGTCAATGATGAGCAATCACTGGGTTGGAAGTGCTCCTCAGAACATGCAGTTGCCAGCCCATAAAATGTTTTCAGATTATTGGAAATCTTGTGAAAACTTGCATAGTTAACTATTGGAGAATTTACCTATAAATATGGATGGGGGAGTCACTAATCAGAAGCTCTGTCTGGATCATTAATGCAAGTCGATTTTTAAGAGGAGTTTCTCAGTTTGCAGACTTAGTTGTCAAGCTATGGCTGACTAAGATCTCTCTTGTGCCAGTCTGACTTTTTGCCTCGTGGCATTAGGCATTAGTGTCTGAGATCGATCATATCAAGTCTCAGGGCATAACTTATGTGGTGCCAGATGGGCCCTGTGCTACTACTTTCTTGACTTTAGGACACTGCTGTTACCTTTTGCTGCTTACTACCTCTGAGGAGCACGGTAGACTCCACCTTACTCTAGGTGTGCTTTCTTCTAGCTCCCAAGGGCCGTGGGATCTCCACTGTGTTCAAAAAGAATAGACACCTGTGGGCCATTGTCTAGGAAACCCTGTGTTCCTTGCTGCAGCACTAAACCTGTTAAGTTAAAGTTCATCAACTTTGAGCACATCCCTACCGTGAGCTTGTGGATTCCCCTTAGAACCCAAGTCTTCTACACAAGGCAAACAAGTTGGAATAGGGGTCTCTATGTGCAGGTCCATCATTAGTTGAGGGATTTCAAACCATTTTAGCTTTTCCTGCAAGCCTACTTCTTCAGTGTTCAGGTGTGGATTTGGGGGTGTGTGTGATGTGTATATATGTATGTGTGTCTTTCCATGTGTAAATATTTTCATAGTAGCACTGAAGTGTCTTCCCTACATTGGGACTTGGGGACATTCCCCAAGTCAAACAGGAGGACTAGGGTATCCATCTGGGTACTTGCTGGTATGAAAATGCTCCCTGTGTTGATCCACAGTGTATTTATCCATGAATGTTACAGACACCTTAGAGTTTAGTTCCCTTATATGACTATGGAATTTAAAATAAGAAATCTGCCCTTATTCTAGATTCACTGTTTTCCTTTTTCTTATCAAGAAAAAAATACTGTTATAATTTTTCATTACAAAAACAGTATTACCTCATTACAGAAACTGAAAAACAAATAAAAAAGACATCTCTCAGAAACTCATTATCCACTCTCCCAACTGCCGTTGATTTCTGTTGCATCAGTGTTCAGACATTTTTCTATGAATATTTCTTTTACATAGCTATAATTCATATTCTTCATATAAATATTGTGTCATGCTCCTTTATATTTAATGATAGACATTTTCCTATTTTAATACCTGTCCATCATTTTTTAATGGCTGTGTATTATTCATTGTGTGTATGTTTTGTAGTTTCTTAACTCATATCTAATTATTAGAATTTTATGTTATTTTCCATTTTCTTCCTCTTTTAAATAGGCTGGGTTAATTTTTAGTTAATAATTTTAGAAAGGTGGAAAGAGCGAGAAAGAACATGCGTTAGAAACATTCCATGGCTTTTTGTGACTATCCAGAGAAGTTCATGGTTAAGATAAGAATACACGATAAGGTGGTTGGCAGCGGGGAAAGACAACTAGGGGATTGTGATCGCGCAGAGCGAGGACCTGAGTTCTGTGCGCACTCACACTCACAGCATTGCTGCGAAAAAAGTGAGTTCTGCAATGTCCCTTAGTGTCCTGTGTAACAACTTACATGTCTCCCCTCAATTTTTTAAAATTTTATTTTAATAGATTTAGAGGGTACAAGTCGAATTACATCACATGTATATATTGTATAGTGGTGGAATCTGGGCTTTTGGTGTATCCATCACCTAAGTAGGGTACTTTGTACCCATGAGTAATTTTTCATCCCTTTACCCCTTTTCTCCCTCCCCCATTGTGAGCCTTCAATCTCCATTCTGCCACTCTGTGTGCCCTCGTGAGCCATAGTTTAACTCCCACTTATAAGTGAAATCATATAGCATTTATTTTTCTGTTCCTGAGTTTCTTCACTTAGGATAGTGGCTTCCAGCTCCATCCAAGTTGCTGCAAAAGACATTATTTCATTCTTTCTTATCCCTGAGTAGTACTCGATGGTATGTATATATATATATACACATATATACATACATACACACACACGTTTTCTTTAACCACTCATCAGTTGATGGGCACTTAGGTTGATTCCATATTTTTATGATTGTGAACTGTGCTGCAATAAACATACGAGTGCAGGTATCTTTTTGATATAATGATTTCTTTTCCTCTGGGTAGATACTCAGTGATGGGATCACAGGATTGAATGGTAGATCTGCTTTTAATTCTTTGAGAAATCTCTACACTGATCTCAACACAGGTTATATCTTTTTTTTTTTTAACATAACTCAAACTCAGAGAATAAGCAGGCAACTTTAAGCTCTGTGTAGACTTGATTTTCTTTTTTTAAAGTTTTTGTGTATCTCTTAGTATTCCTGCTAACTTAATTTAGGGACTAGGTTCGTACTGATGTTGGAAGCATGCCATTCTCCAGGCTTTTTAAAAATGTGGATATTCTTAAGTATCTCACACTGAGGCACACAGTTATAAAGTAACTGTAGTATAGGTGGATGTACACACTGCATAAACAGTTCTTCTGTAAACTGGAGAAATAGCTGGAGGAGAAATCTGTTCTTAGAACAAGGCACATGCTGTTGGTTTCAGACATTCTTTTTGCTGGAGGATACAAAAGTGGTGTTTAACGGCTGCTGGCCCCACGCCCACTCTCCAGCCTTGTGGAATGTGCTCTGTCTGGCCTGCACTGCCGGTCATCAAGGCGGTTACTGTAGGGCGGGGAGGAGCCAGCTCTCCAGTTCCCTGGCCTGAGCTTTTCCTGCCAAAAGAAGGAATCTGTTTTGAAGACTTTGGGTTTCCCACCTGGCCCCTGCCCGCTGGTTCCGTGAACTGTCCTGCTCACACAAGAAGGTGCATTTTTATTTCTTATAGTTGCTGTTTCTTCATTGCAAGTGATTCACCCTGAATGTGAAGTTAAGGAACAAAGTTTATAAGAGTTTATAAGATTTGGTAGAGAGGCGTCACCCTGTTCTCCCGTTAAAAGATGGGATGTCTGGATTGATTCCAATTTCTGTGGTTTTGGGCACACCATCTTTCTGAAATTGCTTCTCTGTGTATTATATAAAAGGAAGAGAGAAAAAGAAAGTTCTAAAACAAAACAGTCCATTTATTCTTTGGGATTCTATTTGGGTAATTTAAGTGAGGATACTATTATAGATTCTGTACTTTTGCATATCAACAATAATAATAACAATTTTTGTGAATTGTTTCATTAACTTTCACAATTAACCCTTTGAATTAAATACCATTTTCAGCCCCATTTTACAGATGAGGAGACTGAGACTTGACAAGTTCAAGTAACTGGTCCCTTACTTGGTACCTCAGTGCAGGCAGTCTGAATCCAGAGCCGGATGAGCTTCTGATCCCCCATAACGATACCTTCAAGATCAGTAGGAGGAATTTTTTTGGCAAATGAAAATACCCTGAGCTTTAGGAAAGTGTTTGGTTCTTAGGTAGGGGCTAATTTATAATTTTTGCCCTAAACTTTTTATTTTGAAAAAGTCCAAACCTAAGAAAAATTTTAAAAATAATATAATCCAGACATATATCCTTCAACTAAATCCACCGATTGCTAATATTTTACCATATTAGCTTCTCTATCTTTCTGTGTGTGAATTTGATGACTGTTTGAAAGTTAATTGAGACATTATGACATTTCATCTCTAAATACTTCAGCAGGTATCATCGAAGAACAAAGACATTCTCCCAAACAACCTCAATGAAAATCATAATGCTTGAAAAAAATTTTACATGGATCTACTGCTATTACCTAATATGTACATGTTTAGATTGCCCTGACTGTCCCCAAAATGTCTTGTATAGCTGCCTCTTTTTTTGATCCACTATCCAATCAAAGATCAAACATTGCTTTTATGATTTGTATTCGTGATATGCACATTCTCGTCTCAGACTAGGAACAGTTGGTTTGGTTTAGCTCGGAAGACCAGGGATCTTGCTACAGTTCCAGGTTTGAGGTCCCTGTCCCTCCTGACTGATGGCCCCTCAGTGTCCTTACTTGACATATGTTGCTTTACTGGGTGCCACATCTTCCTTCTTCCTTCTCTGTCCTCTGCTATACTTCTTTTTTCTTGATCATCCTTTCTCTTTTTTTTTTCTTTTTTCTCCTTCCTTTCTCTTTTTTTCTTCCTCATTTTCTTTTTTTGTTTGTTTTCTCCCTCCTTTTCTACGACCCTCTATAACACACACAAAACTTGTTTTTATGTGCTATAATTATTTTATGCTGCAACTTGGAAACTGATGGGTGGCAGGTGGGAGCCACCAAATTGGATTCATTTATGGGTTGGGACAGAGACCCTGTCATGGGCTTGAGGGGTGGTGCGCTGGGGAGCTGATCTAGCTGTAGACCCTCGTGGAGGAGGCTCAGCTGGCTTGGCACAACATGAGGCTGAGAGGATGTAAGAGTGGCCAGCTCAGTCCAGGGGAACATTGGCCGTGGAGGACAGGGAAGGGGTAGCGTGTGCCAAGAGAGGGTAGAAATGGCACAGTAGTATATTGGAAAGAGGGTGGACTTTAAAGTTAGACAAACAGGTGAAAAATAGCAAGCCTTTACTTGACTAGCAGTGTGAACTTTGGAAAGTTATTTAACTCTCTAAGTCTTGTGTTCTTTTCCCACAGATGTGAGGACTAATATCTACCTTGCAGTGTTGTGTTGAGGATTAGGGATAAAACACACGTTAAAGCAGAGCTCCTGGCACACAGTGGTGCTCAGTAAACAGGAGTTGTTAGGTATTTACACGGTTTCCCAACAAGCGGATGGAGCATCACAGTGAGGGGAGCCCCAGGGAGGCGATGGTTGGAAGTTGATGCAGGTGGCCAACATGAGGCTGGCCTGTCGGTGGGTAGAAGAAGGACCTTTGGGATGAAGTTCAGGGCAGGCCTCCTGTTATTGGGAGGGAAGCTCGTGAGGCAGGTCTCAGTGATCAGGAACAAAACTCCAGTTATTAATAGAAAGCACGGGGCTTGGCATCTGGGAGAGAATCGAAGAGCCCAAACCAAACTGTCCCGTCAAGTTCAAGTGGATGGCAAGGGTGACTTGCTGCTGAGTCATCTGCAGCAGCTCTTGGAGTTAGCGTTAGAGAGAAACTGGAGTGGGAGGAGGGCTGGGACTCAGACTAAGCCAGGCTTTTATCCTCTTTTTAGATCTGCTAGTGATGTGATGACCATGACTGCATTCCAGAGGTTCTTTTCTTCCTGCATTCTTGGCTCCAAGCTAGGTAAATTGTCACTAGGTAGATGATGATAACTGGATTATGAGCTCAAAGTCCAAACTGCTGGTCTGATCTGGAATCACCCCCCCCCCTCCCGTCTTAGTCTGCTCAGGCTGCCTTAACAAAGTACCGTCCACTGGGTGGCCAGATAGCAGACATTTATTTCTCACAGCTCCGGAGGCTGCAAGTCTGAGATCAGATGGCTGCCTTCTTGTTGTGCCCTCACATGGCAAAGAAAGAGGGAGTACAGGGGAGCAGGGGAGAGAGAGAGATCTCTAGTCTCTTTTTATAAAGTCACTAATTCCATCATGGGACTGCCACCCTCGTGACCTCATCTAAAGCTTTCAAAAGCTCCATCTCCAAATGGTATCACATTAGGGGTTAGGGCTTCAATGTATGAATTTTCGGGAGACACAAACATTCAGTCCATGACACCCTCCTTCCATGGCCCCATTCCCAGACACTTAAGAGCCTGTATGTAGTGAGAGCGTTGGCTTGAGGTGTATGCTGTTCATATACATCATATGGAAGCACAGACATGATTCAGAACCACAGTTTGATCCGCTTGTCGATAAGCCTCTGCAGGGGAGCTCTGGCAACTCTCATATTGCATTGGTCTTTCCTTTCTACTCCAGTTTTTAAAAATGATTTCCTTATTTTTATTATTATATTTTATTGTAGAGGCATGAAACTGAGGCAAAATATGTCATTGCTTGCTTTCTGTAAAATCTCCAAATTGACCTTTCTATAGCCAAAAGTGAGGAATTCTTCCCTTTTTATTCAAAAGATTAACCTGTTCCAATCTTTCCCTCTTCTTTCTGAGCCGTGGCTAGAATCACGGTGCTCTTCTTCAATATTCAGATCCCTCACAAGGGTAGAGCTCCTCATTCCCCCGGAGCATTGCTGTGCCATGTATTTCCAGTTTTCTCTGTTGATTGAATTTGCTTTTGTTTTTACCTGCTTTCTGAAAGAGCATCACATCATCCAAGCTACTAGGACATAGTTTTTTAAAATATGTAAGCAAGTCATACGGTCAAAGTAACACATAATCTATTTATAAATTATGCAGTAAGGGATTAGGAAATAATTTAGGAAGCTGCAACTAGCCCTACTTTCTGGAAGAATTTCGTGGCTGCTCTCATCTGCACCTCCTGTCTCTGATCTCTGTCTTCTGTGGCTTCCTGTCTTGGTGCCCTCCCATCCTCTGTTCCCCTAAGTCCCTGACCCCATCAGTGAACAAGTCCCTTCCTTGGATACCAGTGGTTCTCAATGTGTGCTCCATTTTCATATGCGACGGCATATGAAAACTTGTTAGAAATACATATTCTTGAGCCCCACCCCAGTTACTGAATCAAAACTCTAGGGGTGAGACACAGCCATCTGTGTTTTAACAAACTCTTCAGGTGATTCTCACACACCTTCAAGTTTAAGAATTCCTGTCCTGGACTATGAGGCTAGATTCAATAGGTTTATCTCCCAATTGCCTTTTTTTTTTTTTTTTTTTTTTGGTGTAAATAATAGCACTTTATTTTGCTCCTCCTCAGACATAGAATCGGATGACTTTAAGTGGAGTGTGATTTTGAGTGGTGATCACTCAGTCAATTCACTGTACCATAGAAGAGAGATTGTGCCTTGTGCCAAAGCTTTGCAGATAGCTAGTTGCAGTGTTTAGCCGGCAATCCAGGGCTTTCTGTCTCTGGCTCCTTGCTCATCCTTGCTCATGACATGGCCCATGTCCACTTCTCTGAGACTGTTTAGTCCGTGCTTCCTAAGACCAGGGTTTTTTGTAAGGTGGCCTAAGCAAATATTCTAGAAGAACCAATATCAGGGAAGGGGGAGCCTGTGGCCTTAAAGTTACGTGTGGCCTTTTAGGTCCTTAAGTGCAACCTTTTGACTGAATCCAAATTTTACAGAACAAATCCTTTTATTATTATTAATACATTTTTGTTCTTCTATCTTGTATTTTTACTTTATTTTTAAAATGAATGTATTTAAAATACCAAAGAATAAAATACGTTTCAATGAAATAACCCTCCCAGATTGACCAGCACAATTAGAACATTAGTAAGCCATAAGGGCTAAATTGATGGCTGCTATGCTCATGATTTAGTTCTAACGTCCCCCACCTGACTGGCGCCACTACTGCACGAGGCTGGTTGGCGAGAGTTTATGGGGTTGAGTATGCCAGTCTCTTACCAGCTTTTGACAACAATGTACTGTGTTTCTGTTTGAAGTGGAATTTGTGAATAGTTGCACAGCTCCGACAATATTTTTAATTCTGTCTGCTTAACAGCCCCTCATGTCAAAGAAGGCCAAGAGAACGCTGAAGGAGGAAAACAGATTTTTTAATAAGGATTGGGAATCGCAATATTATCTTGTTTCTGCTAAAAATAAGATGATTTGCTTGCTTTGTGATACTGCAATATCAACATTAAAAATATTCAGTGCTCATCAGCATTATAACACTTATAAGGATGACAAATATTTTAAATTAGAGGGAGGAGAGTGAAAGGCTGTGTTGCAGAAATTAAAAGATGAAAAGCAAAAGCAAAGACAATTTTTTTCAAGCATCAATAAAACCTGAAAATAATGCCATCAAAGCAACTTACAAGGTAGCTTATATACTCCGGAAAAAAGGGAAGACATTCAGTGATGTAGAAATTGTGAAAGAATGCATTGTTGA
Source organism: Avahi laniger (assembly GCA_963575035.1). Lineage (NCBI taxonomy): Eukaryota > Metazoa > Chordata > Mammalia > Primates > Indriidae > Avahi > Avahi laniger. The sequence goes on along the minus strand of CAUYSK010092625.1, from coordinate 1,211 downwards.
AGTTGTAGGATGCTTAGACTCTGATAATGTTTCAAAGTACAAACAGCTGCCTCTTTCAAGGAGAATCATACCTGACCGCAGGTATGATCACGATTTCTTCTCCATCCTCACTTTCCTTAAGCCCTGCCCCTCTCAGGCTTGTGCCCCTGGGCTGTGCTGCTTCCCCCAAACGGGCCTCCGAGAGCGACATCACATCCCTTCCCTCTCGCTCTCCACTGTTTTCTTAGAAACCTGAGCATCACATTCATGTTCTCCCTTCTCCGTACTCCCACGTCAGATCCCTCAGGATGTCCTGGAGGTTCTATACCTGTCACTTCTCTCAGTCCCCATCAGAGCCACCCTCTGCCGAGCCGCCATCACTTGTCCCCCGAATTGCTACCGCAGGGGCCTTCCAAGTGCTCCTGCAGTTATCTCATGATCTACCCAACAAGCAGGGGAGATCAAGTCACTCTCCGTCTTAAAACCCTTCCATAGTTTCCCATTTCGCTTAGGAGAGCCTCTAAAATCCTCAACCTTTCCTAGAAACTTCTGCCACTGTCCCCTTCACTCCGGCCACACTGGGCTTCTCAGTGTCCCATACTGGCACTCAGCTGCTTTAAGGCGTCATAACGGTGCTGGAGCTCTCCTCCCACTCCTCTGCCCTCGCTGGTTCCTTCAGGTCCCCTGTCCCCACAGCGCCCTCTGCCGCCCCTGCTAGGCTCAGCCCGGGCGTGAGCGCCGCCCGGTGTACCTCCGCCCACCCAGACTTTAAGCTGCAAGCAGGCAGGGCTGTCTCCAGCACGCTACGAACCCAATGCAGCCATTACACTCAGCAAATATTTTTTCAACGAGAGAATGAATTTGTCCTACCAGAAGCCTGGGGAAAGAAAATACTAATGGTTGTGAAGGTTGTCAGAACCCAAATAGAGTCACTAGTGTTAAAAAAAAAAAAAATCCTGACGAATAGAACCAGGGAAGGCCATGAAGGGAGGGTTCTCATGCTTGTTTCCTGATCACAAAAACGATCACAAAAGACTGTGCAAAAACCACAGCCTTGCACAAAGGCCATCGCGACCTCACGCAAAAAATAGTTCTGCAAGGACATCTGCCCAGCAACTGCCTGTCCAACCTTGGAGTGGTGTCACCCTTGTTATTGATCCTTGCAGGCAAGGATAATTATTTCAAAACAATTATGTCACCCTCTTCATTTTACCTTTAAAGACCTTTATCTT